>JAQIWG010001856.1:0-22529 GCA_034695025.1 Chamaedrilus cognettii | reverse complement strand
CTCCCCCCGCCCCCCCCCGCCCAACCCCCCATATATTTGATCATGAACTCCCCCCCCCCCCCCCTACCGCCCCACCCCCTAGATCTTCGGTCACGAGCTTGTCAGGTTCGATTGAGTGTACACGCTTTGTTTCGCCGCCTATACTCTGTAATGCTGTTAGGCCTGTGCTTAGAATAGCTAGGCTCAATACACTACAGCCGATTTATTGGACTTAAACCGCTTACTACATATATACATAGTTGGCGCTCGCTAATAACCCCGAATCAGACGACACTGTTGAATACTCGGGCTTGAAAGGCTTGTATTCCAATACTTGTATTCCAAAACGCAAACCTGTCCGGTGTCCGCAGGCGCTCATCCGATAACCTATTTGTGTTATGAATTATTTATGACAGGCCTACACAAGCGCTCGGCGCCTATCCGATAATACAATCGGACGTCACGCTTTTGAAATGCGAGAAATTCCAATCTCGCTTTTGAGTTAGAGTTGAGCCACTCGTTGTTTTTGACATTACAAGCGTTCGAAAACAAGCGCAAACTTTTTAAAAGTGAAATTCTTGCTTTTTAACCACGCCTTACGCGTAACCTACGCAGGAAAAGTAAAGCTGGAGTGATCCACATGTCACTGCAAGCGGCGACACGTCTCTCATCCAGGGAATTTCGCAGACTGGGGAGTTTTTGCTGGACACCCCCCCCAACGGCTGACCCCCCAGGGGGGGTGTAATACACTCACGCTATGGGGGGGGGGTGTTAGGATTTAGTCCAAAAATGACCCGCCGTGGTTAAAAATGTATGTTATTGATCTTGTGAGCATGTGAGGGGTAACATGCTAAAGAACTGGGGGTAAATGCTAAAGAACTGGTGTAAAAATGAAGAAGTGCTGTCATGAGAATCATGTTAAAGATGGATATGCACTGTCAAGAACGACTTTGAAAATTTCTGTCAGCACCCCCTCCCCCGGTCGTCGTGAGTCCTGTACGGATTTACACCCCCCCCGAGGAAAAGATTCTGCGAGAAACACTGTTCTCATCGGGGGCTGTTTTTGCCAATGTGTTTTAGGTATGTATGTATGTATGCATGTATATTGCACTTTTAACGCACCAAAAATATGTCATGCAAACGGAGATGGAAAAACATCATTTACTTGAATCGTAGGTGCGGAAGAAGTGCAGCAGACTACATGCAGAAAACGGATTTGAAAAAAACCTAGAAGAGGAAATGACCGAAATTGAACACCTGCCGCCATCAATACCGACTCGACACGATCCTACAGCATTGCCGTCAATACATTATTTAAAGGTCATATAAATACTTGGAATATTAACTCCTCATCATTTAAACATTCATAATCAAGCTTAGTTGTCAATTCACTGACTTTCTAATTTCTGTCCCTTTGAATTTAAGTTAGCCAGTTTCTGGAATTTTTCGATAAAAAATCGGAGGGATTTATAAATCTTTCTGTACATAAACTGTTGCCTAAATATGGGCTAAGCTCTCAAGAAAAATATTTGCTGCACGCGCCACTACTGATCAGATAGTGGCTCAGTTCAATCGTTCCTGTCCAATCAAAACCAGGGTAAGTTTAGCCGGTGCGACACCGGAGTATTTGCCAAACCGATGGACAGAACTGACATTCAAATTGTGCACGTTATCGCGTGAAAATCAATTATCTAGTCGTAGGTCTACACCACTTTAAAAGGCTGAGCAGTTGCACTGGATCGATCTTAATAAAAGGAGCAGGCGTAACGCTACGCATGTTTTCACAGGGCTAAGCTTAATCCTGGTTATAGCAGGGCTATCGAGTGGTTATAGCAGCACGATGAGACTGTTGTACTGGCTGATGTTTCTCTTCAGGATGTCCGAGCAGGGTCCGAGCACGCGCTCAAAGCGCGCCCTGTCGAGTCGCGCACACTTCATTCTGCTCCTCGCGACCACCGTGGCGGCACGCGGCCGACTCAGCAGCAGGGCTATCTCTCCTGCAGCAGCAGCAGCATGCAACATGCAGCAGTACTATTTGTTTTGTTTTTTGTAGTTTAGGGACCGTGTGTAGCACACAAGGGTGCAGTCCGCTTCTAGCAAGAAAGCCGGCACACAATAGCTTCCCCTTTTCTTTAGTTGCCTTTTACGACAAGCCCGGGGAGCTGTGGGCTGCAGGCCAATTCTTTGTTCCCCCGCCTGCAGGGTAGCAGCAGTAGCAGCAGTAGCAGCAGTAGCAGCAGTAGCAGCAGTAGCAGCAGTAGCAGCAGCAGCAGCAGCAGTAGCAGCAGTAGCAGCATAGTACAATGCAATATTTGCATAACGTTCATTTGAGAACAATGTAATCAATCGTCAACGTCAATTAATACATGAAGGAGATAATCTAACAAGTTTTAAAATTGACATTAATACCTCTTTGGTAATGGTGCATCACAGTGAAGAAAAATGATGAAAAAGGCATCAAAATAGCGCATCGCAAAGTCATAAAGTCGCAAAGTCGCAAAGTGCATTTAAACTAAAATATCTGACTAGGGGTTAATAAATATGATTGATATGGATAGTACTTTCTTAAAAGGGTTGTATATCTTGTATTAAGGATTATATTTCTACACTTTACAAGCATTATGTAAAAATTAAAGTGCAAAACCAAATCAATGCGCAAATCAAGGACAAGATTAATGAACGCAGCACAACAAAATCATTGAGTGAAATTGTGTGAAGTGAACGGAGTGAACATTTACATTGGTCTAGCTTCAAAGCTAACAAGCACTAATAACAAGCTTCATTGAAGCTAACACGCTAGTGGCAATAACAGGAATAAAAACCTTACTGAGTAAGCAAATCTTGCGAGGGGTACATACCAAAGTAATCTGAGGGGCCGAGGAGCCCCACCCGAACGGGTGTGTGCGCCCCTGCCGCCTTCTGCAGGCACTCGGCCGTGCCCTGCACACGCACACTGGGAGGTCACGGGGGCACCGGGGTCACGGGCGACACGCAGGGTCACGTGACAGCAGCCAGTAGCGTGATTTGTGAGTCGATCATCATTATTATTCATCAGGCATGAGGTAAAGAAGACAGAAGAAGAAGTAAGTTTCTTCTAGAAACTTCACTGGAAGCAATATAAGGCAATTCACGAAAACAGAATCTTGAATGGTTCTTAAATAGAATTTTAATTAATTTTTTTCATTAAATACATCTTGAAGGAATATTTGATATGGTGACAGTTAATAGTTAGGCCTGTATATTATTTCTTGACTAACGAATCGCTTATTTCTCAAAATTGTTTTGCTTCCTTGCCCTACAAATCAATACTTGCCTCTATGATGATATACAACTCTTGCTCCTCCTCCCTCTACAATACTTGCCTCTATGATGATATAGAACTCTTGCCCCTCCTCCCCCTGCCTCATGATAGTATCTCCATCCTCAAACTGAACAGACTCGAGAGCGTCAGCTATCGTCAGCCTCTCCCACTCGTCAAGGCTCTCTGCAACCCAGTCCAGTACAGGATATAAACTCTCTACAACCCAGTCCAGAATAGGAAGCGCCCTACAACCTTGTCCAGTGTAGGCTATAGGCTCCTCAGTCACCGTGGCCCAGTCCAGTGTAGGATATACAGACTCCTTGTAAACCAGCTTGCATGCATATAATAATAATAACTAGAAATATTTCACATATCGCCGTGTAAATAAAAGAAGCCAATTTTCATAGCTAATATCATTTGGAGTCAAACTAAATTGATATCGAAGCAAATATTTGCGCTTACGCAAAATAGGAATCTTGTTGAGAAATTCTTCGTACTGTTTCCTCTTCTGTATCGTACTATTCTGCAATCACACGGGTCACAAACAAAATGCATTAACTAGCATTATAGTTTTCACTTTTCAGCCAGTTTGCAAAGGTCAATTCTCTCTCTACGCAGCAAGCAGAGAAAAACTCTGGCGAATATTACCCGAATGAACCCAGACATCAAGTGTCATTAGGCCTAGCAGTGACAAACACTCATACCCGTACCCGCCACTGAGTGTTAACCTCGAGTTGGTCAATCGGCGAGTTGAGAGTGACCGTTGTCAATCTCCTACGCCTAGAGTGACGTCACTCAATCCGCCGATTGAGTCAACTAGAGGTTAACTCACGATGGTGGGTATTGGTATAGGACGATGTGGATTTGCTTAATTATAATCAGAGTTGGTAAAACAGCTAGCAGAATCATCGAGACAGCAGCACGTGTAAGTTACACAAACAAATGAGAAATCTTATCCTACAATCAATAACTTGCTTAGTTTAAGAGAAAACAGGCAAAAGGGGTTATTGGGAGGGTAGGACCACTACACAAGGTCGCATGTTTTACACGACGAACGTTACGCAAAGCTGGCGCAGGTGACGGTAGTCCCCAGGTCTCACCATGAGGATCCTGCGATAGCTCTGCCTGTCAATGCCCCACAGCTTCATATCCGTCTTCGCCTGGAATCAGTTAACGAACCAGAACTATTCACTACTTCAGCAACCTTAACTTGAATAAAATTTAACGAATTCATGGTAAAGCCACGAGTTAGCTTCAGTAGCTAATACACAGTATATAAGACATCGCTGGCGATAGGCTGCGACACAAATTTATATGTTTTCATTCAAGGAATGATTTGAAAATATATGAGCTCAACTGCTAGCAAACTTTCTATAGGCCCTATCAAAGTCCTTGAGTCGTCGAGTAATTCAGTAAATCATGGATTATGGTCAGTGCAAAAGTCCTGAGTTGATCATAGATTTGACGTAATATTATACGATTTTCTTTACCTTGACTGTAGCGGCTCTGGGTTGACCATAGATTAAGGCCAACTCGCCAAAACTGCCCCCCGCACCGACCGACAGAACATGCTGGCCGTTGACTAGAATCTGAAACGCACCCCAAGCCCAGCCAATCACACCACAGCCCAGAATCTTTAAACCACAAATTGATGTATGGATCTTCAAAAGGCCAATTTCACTCAATATTGACTCTGGCTTTTATTGGATACACAAGAGAAGCCTGCTCACATCAACAGTGCCCTGGTCTATGACGTAGAAGTTGTCCCCGTCGTCGCCTACAAGGCACAACACACGCATACAAATATCACAAACTCTGCTGAAAATGAGAATTATGCTGCACCTTAGCCGAGTGTATTAGATCTATTGGAGTATTATTACGAAGTGATTTATGGTGGCTACGCCGTACTGCGGCGAATCACAGACCTCTCCCGTGTTATAGCATTATCATGTAACAATTCGTATCTCGAGAAGTGAAGTTGAGAATGAACCGCGCCCAAACAATGAATCATAACTTGTTTTGTGAGTCATACTCTGTAGAATGAGTCACAACCTGGATGATGAGTCACACGTGAATGTGGGCAGCATGAATGTGGGCGGTGAGTCATACCTTGTTTGATAATGACCTCATCAGCCTTGTGATTGACCGGAAACATGGCATCCAAAATCTCACTGAAACCGACAAACAAAATGAGCGGATCGTCAAGCTGGCCACTAATTTAAAAAAAAATTAGAATCTAGTGATATTCTTTACACAGATACCCAGAATCTATGGATATTCCTTTTTGGTTCACTGCTGGAAACACTCTGCTGCGCGCCCGCGCCATATCCTTTACACTGTACAGCATGCCACATTTAATATCAAAATGTCCCTCCACGGCTGTCGGTAGATCACAATTATCCGCTGGGCGCCAATCAGCGCTCTGTAGGATTTACTACTCTGCAGCAGCAGAAGATACCACGAGGGGGGGCGAGGATTGGTGGGATTAGAATCCACGGTGATAAAACTGACAATTTGGTAGCGCGCCGACAATGAATTAGGAAGATACGTTTGCTTCATTCATGATTCTTGGTTTGAGAGTTTCCTTGTCGTCAGAGCCGATATAAAAATTGACTGACGGCCATTCAGCAAAAGTTTGAAACACTATGGTAGGTATTTTGTGTGAAGACTTGTGTGAAGGCTAATCACTGCCAAAAAGATTCACTTCATTCCCTTTATCCCTTATAACCAAGTAGTTAATTGAAATATGCAACATCTTGACTTGACCTACCACCGTGCCTCAAGGGTTGAGGCATTTAAAAAAAGACCGCTATAAATAGCATTTTATTGATTGGGCATTTTATTGATCTCACGCAGCACATCACCTATACATGTAACTGTAACTGAGAGGAAGCGGCTGCTTTGAGCCCCGCTGTGGGAGCTACAAACTGTCATGTATATGTGGACCTACAGGTGTAGTCTACACTACGCAACTAGCCTGGCATCGAGGCCCTTGTAGCCTATGTATGTTTAATTGCCATCGAAGGCAGTGCAAAAGCAGAATTCTAAATAAATTGGTGAGGTCCAGGTCCACAAAACTTAACTGGTGCAGAAAGTCTGCGTTAAATTGCACAGATAATAATCATTGGCATAGACATTATTCCAGCGAAACTATTAGATTTTAAGATTTTAATCACGCGTTACAGTTACACTATCCTTTTAGTGAATCAGGAGGATGAGCGTCGGAGAGTAAACACACAAACATTTTTCAGCATCTAATTTGTATAGAGTGCATGTGCTGTAGACTAGATTGCACGGAGCCTGACTCAGCAGAGTGTCGACCTGCGCTCTGATTCGTCGAGGTGGACGAATAGAACGTTCTTGCTGACCGACTTGGAGATGGCAGCCATGGTCGCCTCGTCCTTGGGCACGATCTGCGCATCACAGCGTGAAGTCATACCATAGATCCACGGCGTGAGGTCATACCCAACATGCATACATACACAGCATAAAGTCATACCAAGCGTGCACCAGCCAGTAGCGTGATGTCATACCCGGCATACACCAACCACAGCGTGACATCATATCCAGCATGTATACATACACAGCCGTACGACGTCATACCAAGCGTGCACCAGCCTTTGGCAGCCAGCAGCATAGCATCATACCAGTAAACGTCATTCAGCAGTATGACGTCATACGGAGCATGTGTGTGTGGTTGTCCGTCAAGAGAACGACGATGACGTCAGTAGCGTTGATGGGTTTTTCTACGGCTGAAGAGGCCAATGGCCGATCTGCACGGTCTACTGCAGGTCGGGCAGATGCAGTCCGCTGGTGGTTGCTGTGCGCTTTCGGCCTTCGCCTTCTTTTGTGTTCGCTTTTCTTTCAGCGCTAGGATTCTGCATGGCCTCGAACTGCGCTGCGCCAGACTTTATCTTTCCTCGCCACGCTACTCTATCGGTTGCAGTCTTTACCCATTCGTCAGAGAGACCGCACGCCTTCGTGTTCGTCTTGAGAATATCGCGATATCTCTTGTGCTGGCCTCCCTCATGTCGTTTTCCGAGCATAGATGCAAGCAGTAAGAAGCGTTATAACATCATTGTAATTTTCTTGCAGACCACCAACCAGCTCTGAGCGGCGTGGCGACACTTGTCTGTACACAGAGGCCTATAGGCCTACTGTATCTTGAGCGGCGCGAAATAACCCACACGAGCTCAACAATGACTGATGAGATCAATAATTCAATTTTAAATTTGGTTGATAAGCCGATATAGCCCGGCCTATATCGCAACGACTTAAAATCGATCGGCGTCGGCCTCTAGACCTAAGCTATATGATTACCGATCAATGAAGATAGCGAGCATGGCTCAGCTAAACTCAGACAGCCTCATGTTAGTCTTGCCTTGCAGCTACAAAGCACACGCGATACATGCACAATACCCGCACCCTACTGGCTGCAGCGATAACATCTGATTGGCAATCCATTCTTATAACTTCCCCCCCCCCCCCACTCTCCCCCAACCCTCACAACACCCCAACCTTTAACTGCCCCTCACCTACGCAATATTTTATCCGATGGCCTAGCGGCGCTCGTTTTGCGCAATCTAGTTGGCAGGGGATGATTTGAGGTCTGGGTTTGTAGGGCTATGTAAGGCGGTGGGGGGAGGGAGGGGTTAGGGGGGGGTGAGGGGGGGAGGGGGGTGAGGGGGGGGAGTGAGGGGGAGTGAGGGGGGAGTGAGGGAGGATGGTGGTGATGCGCTTGCT
This sequence comes from Chamaedrilus cognettii, assembly GCA_034695025.1. NCBI lineage: Eukaryota > Metazoa > Annelida > Clitellata > Enchytraeida > Enchytraeidae > Chamaedrilus > Chamaedrilus cognettii. The sequence goes on along the minus strand of JAQIWG010001856.1, from coordinate 14,506 downwards.
TACTCTTTCATCGCGGATATTTGAGCTATTTTTAGCCGTCGCTGCCCTAGATAGAGCGGAAAATCAATGCGAGCGCTTTGCTTAAAAAATCAGATGTCGGCAAATCAGCGGTAGCTGTAGCAGTGATCTCTTTAGTCCAGATGTTAGTGCATGAGCATTGATAGCCAATGGGCCTATTTCTGTTGATCGCTACTTCACCACCACTTCCATCATTTTTGCCTGCATCTCAATCGGGAATCTTTCTGCATCTACGCCATACGAGCAAAATCCAACGCATGCAAAAAACCTTGATTCGTGCATGCATGAAAAAAATACAAGCGGCGAAATGACGTCACAGTTTAATTGACTGTAACTGCATGCTTGTTTTGCAGACGCAGCAATAATTTTTGTGACGTTAGCTCGCTGCTTGTAGTTTCATTCATGTATGCATTTACGCTTGCATGCATGAATTCATGCACGTATTCTTGCACGTATTCATGCAAGCATTTTCATACATGCACCAAGTCACGGTTTCATGCAACGTTGGGTTATAGTTGGTACCGGACACTCATACCTTTCTGACATGATTGGAGGCGTCCTGCTCCGAGTAGGCCTCCGCACTGATGGCACCCCGGCGGGGCCTGTTGGTCGGAGGCTTGGCCCGGGGGGAGTCGTCCCCCTCGTCCGCCTCCTCCCGCTCCATGGCCCCCGCTAGCGGCCTGCTCAGAGGAGGCTCAGAGGAGGGAGATAGAGGCGCAGGGGACTGGTTCAGGGGATTTTCTTGAGACTTCGCTTGATGCCTGTCGTGGGACTTGTCTTGGGGCTTGTCGTGGGGCTTGTCCTGGGGCTTGTCGTGGGGCTTGTGGTGAGACTTGTCGTGGGGTTTCTCGTGGGGCTTCTCGTGGGGCTTATCGTGGGGCTTGTCGTGGGACTTGTTGTGGGGCTTGTCTTGGGGCTTGTCGTTGGGACTATCGGGGGGCTTGTCGTGTGACTTGTCCGGTGTGATCGTCAGCTTGCCCTGAATAACGATTGTAATCATCAAGAACACTGAACTTGCACCCCTATAAAACGGTAATCGAAAACTTCTTCAGACGCTAATCTATTTTCACAATGGAACACACTGACTGAGGTAGAAAACACGAATCGTTATCAAACATGCACTATCATGCCCAAGCAGTTCGTTAGCAAAGCCTATTCGTTATGGGGCAATTTATATATAAAGTTTAGCTATATTGAATAGGCAATGTTGCCAGTGCATTATTCTTGACGTCTATACATGTACATAGTACGCTGTACACGGTACAGTCTGCACTGTACTCATCTCTAGTAGGCCCAGTGACGCTCTTAACTCTTGAGTGCCTAGTTTCCCACTGAATTCATAACGCATTGCTCACTTCGCAAGTCCATTTGATTCCCACGCAAATTCACTCGTACGTTCGAGAAATGACGGAAGCCACAAAACATCACAATTTGCTCGAATGCGCGCGGCTTCCGTTTCTGGTAATACACTTGGTTACATGTACGACCGTAGCGACATAGTCCCACTGGGTTCCTTGTCGAATGATCGCCAAAATTCGCACAATAATAATTGAAGAACGAGAAAAGTCTAAGCTTGGACGTTGATTACCATGCGTCGGAGATGGAGGTCCAACGAAAACACAGACGGTTCGTAATCGAAGCTTTCTGTCGATAACCGCCATAATTTGTGTGTGTGATTCTAATTTTACTCCTTACTCCTAACAATACATCTACACTACATGGTGCCACAGTCCAATGGACAGAGGCACCCTATTGGTTTGTGATAGCCTCGTTTCATGATAGTGGTTGTTTTTTATTTTTCATGCGTTTTTGTTGTGAAAAGTCCTACTAAGCGATGCTGCTGAGCACTAGTCATCAGTGTCCGGAAGTATATATTTTCTCAAATCGGCTTCGGGATATAGTATTGCTTCAGATTCTAGAGCATGGCGGGCGGTCAAATGTGTTCAGATGATTGGCTGTCGATAAGTCTGCCACTAGACACCGACCCACTTCGGCACCCAATCAGCAGCTTAATCCAGAATCAGAGTCCATACACTGCGGGACATGGCTTCCTTCAATTAATCAGAGCTCGTATCACTCTCTGATGCCGCAGCTAATCAACGCCTCACCTCTCAACCTCTCCCCTCCCCCTCGCTCTTTTCCGTCCCCCCTTCCCTCGCCGTCGTCCCTTATTTTCCCAGAAACCACATTACCTACTTTCCTGCCTTTCCGTTCTTCGCTTAGTTAAGAATGCCGCTATACTTATGCTATGGTCGTGACTGTTGTGATGTCCCGTATTGCGAGGCACAGAGACGCTAGCTGCCCTACTATCTTCTGTTGAGACTCAACGTGTTCAATTATCAAACAACGTGGATCAACTGTACAGTACTTGACATTGCACAAACATGGCTGACCTGCCAGTGGAATATCAATCAGCAACTCTTTAGGAACGCGGCACTTCGAACTTTCATTTGCTTAACACAACACGTTACCGCAGTCAATAGTCCATCCAAGAAGCTTATTCTGATCGTAGAGCACGCCTAGTTAGTTCAATATTTTCTAAATACGTCTATAAAAGGCCTATCATCTTCCAATATACACGTCAAGATATCTGACGTTTGTAGGTCTGTGTTCAGCTCTCACGACTGTTCCTACAGTATTCTCCTTCTTTCCGACCCTCTCCAATACTTCCAGCTTCCATTAGCGCGAACCGCCGGTCGGTTGAAGGGGCCATAGGTGTGCTCAGAACGCGAAACTGGCGTCAAATTTCATTAGTAAGTAAATATTATCCTACCTGATGGACCAGCTGGTGACTGGCAGGTCGAGACTAACATTCAGATTAGCACTGAAGCAAGGCTATACTAAGTCGCGCTGGCTGTGCCCACTTGACTAGGCCTCTATCCTAACGGTCACTATGATCAATGACCTTGTCAATATTGACTAGATGGGCTAATGCTCAGTTTATGCACACCACGCCAGGCGTATACAATATAGACCAACGCTTGGAATATTAATCGAGGCCAGGTAATAGTTACTCAGCGTTCAGATCTAGGCCTTTCTTATAAGTTTTAATCATGATTGATAGATGCCCTGTTTTATCAAGAAAAACACGCGCCCCTCAGTGAAAGCGAACAGCAGCCGCTTTGACGTTGGATTTCATATTTAGAACGTGCTAAAGGTCCCTCCGAGTCAGACCAGTCGCTCGTATCTCAATCATCGCAGTCTAATCGCGTCACAACTTTCTGGTGTAGCGATCCGCCAAAAGGTCTACAATGCTTTGCGACTCCCCACCATGATGATAAATTTCAGAAACTAATTATTCCAATGCTATCTAAAATAGCAGATTGCGCAAAATTTGCTCAGTAATGTGGTAGGCAGGCCTTTGGTAATTGGCCTCAAGACGCCATAATCAAAATAAGAGGCACAAATCCAAAAACCAATTTCAGCTTCGTATTGCAGTCATCGGTTTCTGTTGGTTTAATTTGAAAATATAATGATGCCACAACACTCCTCGCGACCAGCCTGTAACTTTGAAGGTGACTCAATAATCAATTGCGGGCCGCGACCCACGGTTTGAGAACCACTGAAATCTTCTAATGATTAGAAGACTTCAGTGGTTCTCAAAAAGCGCTCGCAAAGTATTCAATGTAATCGCTTCGAATCTTGTCAACGACATTGAATACTTTACGAGCGCCCATATCCATGCTGGTCCAGAACGCGATGACCGAACGGTGTCATTGAATTTCTTCAAGAGGATATTAATATTTTGACCTCAGTCTAATTCCAGGACAGGCACGCAATACGCAAGCTTATTTTGCTAGCGTGCACCGTCAACCATCATAGTAGTCTACTGGATCCACTTACAATAATGGGTCAAAGGATTTATCTAATGAATGAATGTAACAAACGACAATTTGTTTCGATGGAACTAAATGAAATCTTTCTGATTGCCTTCAAAAGGCAGCCACCTGGACATTGAACATCCTTGCTATAGTCTAGCACTATCCATGAAACTGCTAGCTTTTCCTCTTATGCAGCAATTAGTCCATTACTTAACGCGCAGCCTTGTGTCTATAGCATTTAGCCGTGCGACAGAAGGACTTCATTGCCAGCCTAGTTTATGATAGCGAGAGAACACTTGCGGTGGAGAGGTCCAAAGTTGCGTAACAATAAAGCGCGAGACTTGAAGCGCACGAGTGCGCGACTGTATAGAGTACACTCGATACATTCCTCGCTCAACACTGTCACAAGCTCGGCTCTCACCACAGAGTGACGTAGGTCTATAGCGTTAAACAGAGCGCCAACGAGAAGTAGGCTAACTCTGAGAACGCGCGCGCGCCCGCGCCCGCCCGCGCGCACATACACACACACAAACGCACGCACGCACACACGCACGCACGCACGCACGCACGCGCGCACGCACGCGCGCACACACACACATACAGGTAGCCTACTACCAGTTAGCGCGCGACATGTCAAAGCGAAGAGTAAAGGCATAACGACATAATTTAGGCGCCTGTAATCAAAATCAACGTCAAGAATGGTGCGCGTGATGTTTATGAAAAATGCAATAAATTAAGGCGTGCTGTAGGCTACGATAGGCCTGGCACAATATAGCTCATAACGTCAGTGTAGGCCTATAGCCTGCTACGTGCAGGGTACGCCCAGCATGCAGGTCTAGGCTACACCAACATCGTGGTGTAATTAACAGCTAGTTCGTCATTCTACGCTATCGAGCGGCGACATCACACAATAAGGAGCGCCGGACCGTATAACCGACAGGTCCAGGCATTGTCTATAGGCATTCAATCAATAGAGAGATGCAACAGTACAAGTTCTGTCAAATAGGAAGCCAAATCTTTCATCGCTAAACATGATCGCAACTCGTTCGCAGTTCATTGCTCTGCGCGCCATGTACAGTATTGCGTGTAACTAACTACAACGTAGGCGTGTCTAAAGCAGTCGTACCTTGTTCGCAGAAATTCCCGACTTGATGTGCCGATACATGAATGCTATGCTAGCGCACACACGCAGACTCGTATCAGATATTCACCGTCGAACTCGCCTGTTATACCTCTCTCTGTATCGGTGCCTGCCCCTGTCTATCACTCGCTCCCAGTCTCCCTTGAAGTCACTCAACCGCCTAAATGCCTCGCTCAGTTCCGCTGTTTATCTTTTCACTTTCAATCACGGTACGGTAGTCAGCGCCGCTTGGCTCGTTCAATTACACGTGCTGCGGGAGAAGTTGAGAGTTGAGGTAGTCCGTGAGTCTAGTGGCGAGCTGTTGTTCTCGTAACGTCGTGCGCACTCAACTCGCGCGCTTGTTTGTCCTGACTGTCGCAGACTCACTGTCGCAGACTCACTGTCGCAGACTCTGCGCGTCACTGATGGACGAATCGTAAGGATGGAACGGTCTAAACAGAACCCTCGCTTATTTAACACATTATGTACCATTATGCACATTTCACAGTAGTTAGACTTGCAATAGCTTTGTCCAGTGACGGATCGATGAGGGGAACTATTTTTTCAGTAACAATTTTTTTATTTTATCCATATCGGCGAATAATGACAACGGAGCTTTGTTCGTTTTACTTCAAATTTTGTGGAAAAGAGCGCAATTATCCCACAATAAAAGTCTGCATCAGCCACTGCAGTCTTGACTATGGTTTAGATTAGATTAGATTCGTTTGGCTACGTGCAGTTTGGATAATAACGTTTAAGTAAAGCTACTATGTAAATCGAGCAAGTTATGCTATGTTTATAGATTGCACAAGGCGGTTAAAACATCCGAGGGATGCAGATAAAATCAAGGGATGGGGGGACCGAAGGAGAGGGAATCGAGATATGGCCGCGGGCAGATGTAACGTGTGGGGGGAGGGGGGTAGAACACGAGGGGGGGGGGGTGAGACGGAAATGAGACGGAAAAGCGCCGGAGACTGGAGAGGCTAGCTCGGATGGTATTACACCGGATGGACCCTCGCTCGCTCTGCTCCGTGGAGGACGCGCCTCGAGTGCAGGAGACTAATGGCAGGCAGCCCCCTAGTCGTGGGCGCTTCCGTGGTATCAGGGGAAAGGACAGACCAGACAAAATAGGGTTGTTTTCTCCTCGTCCATAAAAGCGAAATATCAGAACAGATCCTAGTGTTATAGAAGGTCTCATTTCTTTCTCTAGCGCACGGTATAAACGGGAGATTCCTGGCATCCAAACTCTCCACACCTGGCGGTCCTCCGCCATTCTCAACACGTCTTCATTCTATCATTCGCATTCTCTCGCTTTCTCATTTCATTTTTGATAATTCAATCAGTAAAATTTGTCGCCCTTTGTGATCATAACTAGGCTGACATTCGCCTATATTTTATACGCTATACATAATAATCAAACTAATTTGGTAATATTTAGGCCTGCGCCCATTAGTCCACTGTTTCTTCTCAAGTAGGCTACTTTACCGAAGTCATCATAATTAATAATTTAAGCTCTTAAAACAATCCGGCTTGGGGCCACTCTCGGATTAGGCCGTTCTGTCAAGTAACCTACGACAATAATAGCAACAATAATAATTTTCGGACAATTTTTAAAGCGCCGTAACATGACCGAAGTCATCACAAGGGCGCTAGTCGTCACAAGGGCGCGAAATTAAACGGTTTAAGTCGGGAGCGACCGCTCTCCTGTACATCTGAAATCAGTTAACTGACTAATCGAGAACTCTATAAAATCATCAGTGCAGCGCAGGCTTGAAGCCCACTTCAGTCAGGCTATACTGCAGTCAGCTGGCTTAGGCCTATAACTGTTTACATTAGAGGGCGCCCACATGGCTAACCGGTTAACGGAGCGAATGGGGGGTTGTGCCTCCTAAAATTGAAAAGAATATACGTAGGCCTAGTAGTATTACCGCATACGCCGCGAAGTACTGCGCAGGCTTACACGACATTGTAAGTTTTAATTATTTCCATTCCAGAGGAGCAACGCGGTTAGAGCTAGGCCTATTGGAAAGAGATGAAACAAAAATCCAAAGTTCTTTTCATTCGCGTGGTTTCTTGTGGATGTTCATTGCTATTCGAAACAATGAACCGTTAACATGCGAATCAAATAAAAAGTGATATTCTCATTTGAAATAAGGCTATTCGATAAATAGGCTAATTATTCGCCAACAGAACAGTTTTACGCTTCACACGCTACCGCCCACGTTTGAAATTTTTTTATTCCTAAAATGTCCGTGTAGGCTCATGGGTGACTCTCGCGAAAAAACATACTTGAAAGCTCTCCCATGCAACTTGATACACGAACAGGCCGTTCTCAGAATTTCGTCACTGAATGAATTATATTAGAGGGTTAAGCAAGGACCACCCATTTCACCAGCATTTCCCCTTCTATCGGTCAGATTCAAGCACTCAACGCTATCATAACAGTAGACTTCTACGCCGAAGTAGACCTACTAACAGCAACTCTCTCGTAACAGTAGCAGTTGCTAATGCACTCAGGAGTCAGGACGCTATCGTCGACCGCTCGATCGCAGAATCGTTCGATCTGGCGACTTTGTACCCATTCTTGAATGATATCGCGGCCCATCCATAAACACTCGAGTCAAGATTTTGAACAAAATTAACGTTTCATAATTGTAATGATTACAATAGACAAGCTTTCAATGTCAAACCGGAGTCATTAGTCGCTGTGAATAAGCTGTTACTGAACAGCCGATGGTTCGAGCTCGTTCACTCTTTATTACATATTATAGATCTCGACTCAAGACAAGTACATGTAGCCTTAGCCGAACATGCGATCGTTTTACACAAATCGGCCCTATACTGTAGGATCTACATTGTACGACTATTGTGTCCAGTTTTTAAACGGAGGGTCGAAATTAGATCAGCGTCTTCCGAGATGATCGGTACTTCATCCAGCCAGTCAGCGCATCTATTTCAAGCTAGACGATTGGCTACCGATATATTGATCCACGATCAGTCAAATAACTATTTATAGTTGAGTAATTGAGTATTAGTCTTCGATTGATAGGTGATAGCATACATGTAGGCCTATGATGTAACGGACAATCACACTACACACCTACATCACATTCCCGGCCCACATTGTTGCCTGCGACGACATCATTTGATGCCAAAACGGACTCTAAAGCCAAAAATATTCTCATTATTGCGAGACAACGACGCGGAGTATAGACTTTGTATCGAAATAAACAAATATCGTCAATAAGTTAAAACGACGCAGAACTCTCCAACAAATAAGCATCCGCGTATAAATCTCTTCGTCTAAATTTCTCCCATCCCCCCTCCGATCGCCCGCTACACCTCCCCGGTCAGATCTACATAGGCGTGGCGTATTCGCTGCCGCCCCCGCAGCCCCCCCTTGCCTCGGACGCCACTGCGACGTCCCCCCCGGCGCGCTGGTGCCCGTAGTGGGTGTAGGCGCGCACGTTGGGCAGGCCTGACAAGACACAGGCGCGCAGAGCGGACCGGTTGACGTTCATGTCCGTCACCTTGGTCCACGCGTCTGCGCCAGCGTCATAACACTCCACCTGAGGAATGGTCGCCTGCCCTGCAAATATATATACAAAAATGATAAATTCATGAAATTTGCTATTTAGTGAATTTATCTTTTCGCACGCGGCAAAAAACATTTCATCGTAGCCCGCTCAAATTTCTTTTGGGTGGGTTTCAGCAAATTTCCCTAACTTTTTTTCTTGTTTTTTCATTTTTTGACGCTGTGCTCGGTACACCAGTGTCTCCAAGGTATTGTCAAAGATTGTTGTCATTTTGGCCACGGAATCACGTTCATGATTATCATCCGATGCCAAAACATAGAAAAGTCAGAAAGTCAATGACTTCAAAGCACTCTACAAACCCCCATCAATATCAATCTCTCCTTATGCTCTCCAGATTCAGTTCTCGAAACAGAAGGTTTTCTGCAGAAATCACGTGTGGATTTTTTCATTCTTCATCAACACCTTGCCTGTACCTAATTGTGTCCTTTTTCCGCATGCCTATATTCTGATTTTCGTAGTTGCCAAAATTGACAACAGATGACTTTACATGGCTGCCATTTAAGGTTCATGGCTGACATTAGCGCGCCAATATGGCACTTTTTAAAACAGCACGGTATACAAAATTGCTACAGAGGCAATTTGTATTTCAATTCACATAGCAAAAAAGCCACACCGTTGAAGCCCCCTATGACGTAGAGACAATGATCGAGCTGCGCCACGGCAAAGTTGCTTCTGGAGGCGAGCATGCGTTTGATGGGCTCCCAGCGGCGCGTGTCGGGGCAATAGCGTTCACCTGCAGTACAGAGTAGTATTCACAGAGTAGAACAATACACAGTACAGAGTAAATAGTACCCATAGTACAGAGTGTGTATGGAGTACCAGCACACAGTACTCTTCTACACCATTTTTAATGTCAAAAACAGGGCGTTGAGTTTATAGCTGAGTTTATACAAGTATGTATAAACTCAAATTTGACAGGCATAATGCCATAGACTAATTAGAAATTTTCAACATATGTAGCTGGTATCAGGGGCTTGTGCTAAACTGCCGGAGTTGCACTCCTGCGAAGTTGGGTTCACTGCTTTGGGTTACCTTAAATACAGAAATAAATTCTATATATACAGAGTGAGTCAAAAATAATAATTTCCTAGCGATATTGCAATAACTCAGTCAAAATTCAAAATATTTATTTCATATTTTTAGGGATTGGAGAGAAGATAATTTGCAACAAGACTGCCAAACTTCATGCGAAAATATTTTTTAGTTTAAAAGTTAGGACTGTTTTAGAAAAAAAGTAAAAAAAATCAAGTTAACTAACGGTCTTAAGCTCGCTTGGCCTCTTTATTTTGCCTGTAGCTGGCCTGCACCTGTTTCAGCGTGCAGAGCATGTAAGAATACACAACTCGAAGTGTCCTCGCCTTCAAACCTTGTCCTCAAAACGCTTTCAGTCTCATTTTCCTCCTGCGCAAGATTAGTCATTTTAGACGTGCCCAACTTGCCGCGTTAACGAAACCATGCTTTCAGCACTTGGGCCGCAGTGAGGTGCAGCACGTGAACATCGCATACTGAGCTATCGATATCTCAGGCACACGACGTCATGAATATGCATTCTAGCACGAGTACAAGGATTAGTTAACATGAAATTCAGGATAAAAAACATTTTTATGAACTTAATTTTACTGCATACACTCTTTTTTTGGACTTAATTACGCTCGTTAAATTGATTTCTGAACTTTTTGTGCAAACATTCGGAACTTTTGAACTAAACTATATTTCCAAAAAAATTTGGTGGTCTTGTTGCAAATTATCTAAAGTACAATTCTTGCAAATTATGAAACAAAAATATAAATTTTTGACTGAGTTATCACGATATCGCTAGGGGATTATTTTTTTTGGACTCACTCTGTAGAAGCAGACATGCACACGAGTCTGAGGCTTACGGAGCTCACATTGAATTCTCGAGTTTATTCTATATAATCTTTCATTCGCATCAAAAGAAGCATAAATATAAGCATAACAATAGAAATAATGAAGAACATCAACATTACAAAAAATGTTCAAAAGTAGTGATAAAATTTTCAACTGTCAAAAGCTTATAGTCATATATGCTATTAGCAAATCATATCATTAGAATGTGAACCAGGCTTAAGCTCTATTAGGAGCATACGCGCTGTACTCGTTATATATAGCAGAGCTGCGTACAAGAGTCGAGACGGTGGTCCCCGTCGAAGCCCCCTAGCGCATAGAGCATGCTCCTGTGCGCGAGCACGGAAACCCCGCTGCGCGGACTCGACATGGACTTGAGCACCGTCCACTGATTGGTGAGAGGGTCGTACGCCTCGGCGGTCATTAGACAGGCGTGCCCGTTAAACCCTCCCACCACGTACAGCAGGCCTGCGGCAAACAAATTATGAATAAATGATCAGTTTAACGTCAGTTTTACAGCACGTAGTTGAATACATAGAGAAAGTCGATGTGAAAAGGTCGATGTGAAAAAGTTTTAGTCATTCAATAAAAAAATTAAAATTGATCAACTCGCATTTCAATCTGCGATAAAAATCAAACAAATAAATTTCATTTCTTTGTTGCAGAAATGAGACGTAATTCAGCAGGCCAATTTTTTTTTAATGTCAAGCAGATGAAAACATGAAAGATAATGATGCATGTATGACCGCGGCAAAGATTTTGAGTCAATTCGTGCACCCTTGGAAAAGATGCGTTAAAATTCGGTTAAAATTCGGTTTAAATTTGTCAGCCTCTTGAATAATCATTCATTCGGAAGGAGTGCAGTAGAGAAGTTCAAGTGAAGTTGAAGATGCACAGCATTGACAGGGTCCCAAGCTTCTTGTCGAAAAATTGGAAAGCCACTGGGTATTATGCCCCCCTTTACAAACCTCCATTAACATGAATTTGTTTTTGAGCTCTCCAGATTTGTTCTGCAATTAAAGAATTCTAGGCTACTATACTCGATGTATGCTACAATGCTATGCTTGTTGACGTTGCATTGTGTCTTTGTGCCAATGGCAGAGAGCCTAACAATGACAGCGTCACGGAGGTGCACAACAGGAGAGTCAGAGAAGGACATGGGGAGAGACAGAGAGAGGTGCAGACAGGCACACACGTGCAGGGACAGACCGTGCAGCGAATCAGCGGAGGCGTCACTGCGCCGGTCGTTCATTGGTTGCCTCAGCGTCCACTGATTGGTCGAGGGGTGGAACTGCTCGACAGAGTCAAGTCTGTGCGACCCGTCAAACCTGCACGCACCAATCGCAGCCCTACGACAAATGACCTCAGAATGACCTATGTCAATATGTCATCTTGGAAAAACCCTGAAGCGGTGCCGAGAGGGAGAATTTATGCTGCATATCCTGCAAATAGCCCATACCCTCCAGGAATTATAAATATCTCTTCCCCTTGCTAGCAGATGCCCCCATCAGTGCCGCTAGGCGCACCCCAGGCGTAGATACACTCGTCCAGTGCCGCTATGCTGATGTAGCAGCTCTGATAGAACATGGGCGCGATTGCCATCCAGAATAGATAGACTCCCCCCCCCCGGAAGGCTTATATCTCATCCCCTCCCCCCACGAGTATTACTACTCACCCCCCGCATGCATAGATACACCCCTCCAGGACCGCCACGCTGATATAACAGCGCTGATAGAACATAGGCGCCACAGCCACCCAGCGCGGACACGTGGCCGCGGGGTCGAAGCGGTGCACGCTGCTGTAGTGCGCGTTACCGTCGAACCCCCCGACGATGTAGATACGCCCCTCGAGCACGACGAGACCGTGGTAGGCTCGCGCCGTGGCGTCCTCTAGCGTGGGATGGCTGTACCAGCGCTGGGCGCGCGCGTCATATGTCTCTATGTATGCCACGGGGCTGCCTCCTGGGACACCAGGAGGTAAGTAGTTAGACCAGGGGGTAAAGGGTAGTTAGACCAGGGGGTAAGGAGTAGTTAGACCACTGGGTGGTCTAACGTAATGTTCATTGGCTTTTCTCTTATTTAGCCCCTAGTCGGATATCTTAGTTAAAATTTATTTTGGGACTTTGATACTTCGGGACTTTGCGTCATCGCCAGAAGGCATTTCTAGCGATTTGCTCATATAGTTAAGGAATACAAGGTTTGTGAAAAAGGTGTTTGAAGTGTACAAGATTTAACAAATAGTCGGATATTTTGGTTAAAATGCGTCAGCAAGATGGCGCTACTTGCAGAAGCCATTTTCACCATTTTTCTTCACCATAATGCAGCAAAGGTGTAGAGACATTTAACTCTTGCAAAATTCAGGGATTTTGCACACAAAGTTTACTTCTATCGGATATGGCTACCAATATTTCTAAATTGCAGTTTTTTTTAATGTTCCCATTTGGGAACCTTACATTTACTTTCCATTGCGCACTTACATTGGTCTTGTTTGTCTTCTTTTATGCACAAAACGTTGTCCTTTTACATTTGAAATGGCAATAATAAAGCACATTTCAAAAATGTTCAACAGTTTCACAATTTTCTGATTTTCAAGAAGAGAAGGAAAAACGGATTGAATATTGATATATTGTATGGTATCGATCCTTTTCCTGCCCGCGCCCCCGCCCCCCCCCCCCCCCCCCCAATCATCCATCGACCCACCGCTCCAGCCCCCGATGACGAAGAGCACGTCCCGGGGCACGCGGGGGCGCAGCAGGGGGTGGGTGAGCGAGTAAGCGGGATGGTTCATGTTGTCGACGACCAGCAGAAACTCGTTCCACAGCGCGGCCAGACTGACGCCCAGCTGATCGGGGGGCGCGTTCGCTATCGCAGGGTAGGAGGACACCTGGGTCATATAATAATAATAATAATGAGTTTAGACTGTTTCGGCGTCCAGGGACGACATCGGGGGCCTCAGCAGGGGGCCTCAACAGGCCCTTAAGCAAGGCTGTTAAACATACAAGTGTCGCTAGCTCATAATAATCGTCCAGGATAATTTATTATTCTGGTTTGCGACAAGAAAGGCATCCGGCCGTAAAAACCCAGGCCCAATACAAACGTCTAACCTGTGCTACGGACACTGGACAGCGCATTGAAGGCTTGCCTGTAGCGCATTAGAATGTCAAAAGTGATGATCATTCTTGTGATTATAACCTAGAATGGCTATATGCCAATAATATAATATAAACTGCTGACGCAAAACGGCACAAAAGATAAAAATTGTCACGAGGTGGCGCAATAGTGGCATAGACGGTTAGTGGGGTTACTATTGGCTGTCTGACATCAAGCTGATTTGTGCGGAAATACTTTAGAGATGAAGTAGTCTGTTGAGAGCATACAGCGCAGCAGTCTGCCCGCGTGCTGCGCGCGTGACCTATATATAGTGCGTGACCGACTTTAGAAATGAAGTAGTCTGTGGAGAGCTGGCCGAGCCTCATGCAGAGCAGCAGTCTGCCCGCGTGCTGCGCGCGCATCGCGTACTCGTAGTCCACCCAGCGCACTACCGCCTCCCACGTCACCTCCTCTGACGTCACGCCGAGCGCGTCGTCCGTCACAAGGCTTGTGACGTCATCGATGTCAAGCAGCGCGAGGTAGTCGAGCGAGGCTCGTGACACGTGCGTGAAGTGGGCCAATAGGAAGTCTGCGCGACAAGGCAGCAGCCAATAGGAAGTCTGCGCGACAAGGCGGCAGCCAATAGGAAGTCTGCGCGACAAGGCGGCAGCCAATAGGAAGTCTGAGCTGTAAGGCTGTGGCAAATAGAAAGACTCTAAAGCAAGGCACAACAATAATAATATTGTGCTCATAGTTCGTTGCGGCTTCGAAACACGTCATCGGTGATCTCCGCATCAGCCAATAGGAAGTCTGTACGTCCATGCAGAGGCTAATGACAAGCAAGAGACCTATGCTAAGTGAAGAAGTGCCTCCTTTATTTGTATGCTGTGTTCATAAATAATTCAAAAAAATTTCATTCGGTAGCCATGCAGAAGATTCAGTCCCAGTCTTCAGTCCCTATCCCTGGTCCCTATTCCTTAACACCGGCCCCTACCC
>JAQIWG010001855.1:0-22540 GCA_034695025.1 Chamaedrilus cognettii | reverse complement strand
GGAGTCGTGTGCCTGGGAATCTCAGGAATTTCTGTCACGCCGAAACCCAGGAATTTCTGTCACGCCGAAACCCAGAAATTGATGTCACGCCGGTTTACCACACTTTTTTGTGTATTAAAGGAATAGAATGAGAATTTATGAAGCGCAGGAAATGTTATTCAAATGCAATGTAATGTTTATCAACTCTTCTTATACACATTAAAACTGTGTAATTTGCTATTTTAACTGGCACAGATATGATGATTTATAATTCAAATCCAAACTTTAAAAATCCATATCTCTTTTTGACTGCCGCTGCAGATATGCACCTTTAGCGCCAAACCCTCGATATTGCCTCACTTATCGCCTACCGATGTAAGTGGTTTTCAATAACGTGAATACCCTGACATTGAACATGACAATAGGCTAAGCTAATTTCTTTAAACTAATACTCAGATGACTTCAAAGTTTGAACTCATGCATTTTTGATTTCTTGGCGGTGCATGAGCATTTTAGATAATTAGTAAGATTTTAATTTGTGCTTATAGGCCCTTCACTATTGTTACACTCTCGTGGGATTGAAGATACAGATAATTAGTCGTTGGAAATACAGCTGTTTATGAAAAACTGATTCTTCGGCTACAAATTAGCTCATTCTCCATAGATTAAGAATTCCCAAGACGGCGTCACACAAAGCTTATACGACCTAAAGGCTAACGGAATCATTTATCAACATTTGGCATCATCCCACGTAAGGGGAGAGGGGAGGGGGGTCACGTCACGCTAATTGCAGTCTCCCCCGGGGACCTGCTCTAGCTCGACCTGTCTATTTGCAAGCTGAGCGGCATCGTCTAACAGCAAGCTGAACGACAGCAATTAGAACCTCGCTAGCTGGACAAGCCCTGACAAAAAAGATTGAATCTTACATGTAGCTCGGCTTACTGTGAGAACAACGCCAAGGCTTTTAATTAACCAACGCAAGCTTTTGAGTCTACAGTATAGCGACATGGCATCGTGTAACTAAAGGCTAAATGACATGTTTGCAGCGCTTATTAGGCCTGAAGTAATATTGATTATATAATATCGTGCTTATTTTATTAATTAAATTGTATGTATTTTATATTGTTTTTTATTAGTAGGGTAATTTGTATTATTTGCGTGAATTTGCCTGAAAGAAAAAAAATTCTGACGCACGGTTATAAAAGAATTGATTATTCACGACAAGAAAGTGTGTGCATAGAGCGTCCAAGAAACGATCAAAAGTGTGTAATTTCGATATTTCTTTCAAAATCATGACACTTCTAATTTTTCGGAGACCAATAATGAATGTTTGATATTCATGTCATAATCCATGAGACTATGAGCAATTTAACCTTAAGCAGAATGTACATGGAATGCTAATGCCATCGTTCTAAAGCTTTCAGACTATTATAAGCAGCGTGACATAGTAGACTTACATCATGTTATGCCCTAAACGTCAATGCACCGATGAGACTTCGGCTGTCGTTCAACGATGCATTTTTGCATGCAAATCTGCGTGCAATTCAAATCTACATCAACGATGCATTTTTGCATGCAGATTTGCGTGCAAAAATGAATCGTTGAACGACAGCCTTAACAAATTCGTTGAAGCATTCTGACATAAACATGACAACGAACATAATAAGCAAATACCGAAGGCAACAAACTAGAGAGAAAATGCAACACAGATCACATATAGCATTGCAACGACATAACGCCACTTTGCTTTTATTTAGGCCTATCGTTAATATACTGCCTATCTACCGCGAATTCACGAAATTTATCGGCACCGTTCCTCAACAACAAAAAATGCAAAGTCACAAGCGCATATAACGCCTACAGCATATCCAATCTACACGTAGAGCATCAACTCACAAGCAGCAACAAGTGAGCTAGAAGAAAGCAATATTCAGATGGAAAAACAACTAAGGTCAAATGCATGTTATAATCCAGTTAAATGCGAAAGCAAATTTTGCATAGGATATGCAAAGACCTGAGGATTACCAGGGCATGGCTGTAGCATCATAGCAGCCAACACGCGGGCGTTTGACATGTCAGCACCAACGTTTGCGTGCTTGAGGCCAATCTCGATACAACAGCTACTGTCACTATGGCTTCGTTCATTTCATTCATACATATACACCGTCAACTCCACTACAAGACATCCACATGCACCAAATGAACGTGCCTTTCTAAATTCAAACAAAAAATAACGAATTGACTTTCACAGGGATCTCTTTCAGGATTTAAAAAATGGGGTGTTAAGTATTTTGGAGGAGTGCTTCATCTAAAAAATGAGAATCGTAAGGAGCGTAAAATCAATTGCTGCCATATACAGTAAACAATTGAATCGTCATTAATTTTCAGAAGGTGTAGCTCAATAATTGAGAGGTTAAAGAGGGGGGGGGGCGTAGGAAGGGTGGTTCAATCCTAGGTCATAGGGGTGCTGCAGCAGGGCCGCCGATGCAGGACTCAGGGTAGTAGTCCTCCTTCTCGAGGGAACTGAGGTACGTGGAAGCCATCTCATACAAGTACTTGTACTGGTCCTGCAGCGCAGAGGCACACTTTGAGGAGACCTGCTCCTCCAGTCGTTTTGTGACATCCAATTTTCAATTAAAACTGTAACTGATGATTGCAAAAATGCATGCATATGAGTAACAATTAATTTCTAATTTACGTCGTCAAAAATAATGTCAATTTTTGTAGCCCTTCATCAGAATAAACTTCCTAAAACATGAACATTAATGACATTAATGCCACATTTAACCGATTTTTTTGAGCTCAGAAACAATCTCCTCAAACAGATTTCAAGGCTGTCGTTTTAAGTCTATCAAACCAATACCACTTCCCATGCAGATTATGGCCTAGAGTCATAATTATTACACTGAAGAGTATAGAGCGGGCTGGCTGGTAGCCTGCCTATACAGTTTAGCGCCCCGCTGGTCTATTGCGTGACGCGGCGAAATGCTGGCACAGTGTGGCGCCCCTAGCGCCGGACCGCCCAAGCGCACGCTCATCAATTATTGCAGTCGACGATAGTTTATAGGAGAGTAGCAGGACTCCCAACTTACGCGTCGCGCGAGCAGTGGAGTATAGCCCGGGGGAGGGAGCAAGGCTGAATTCCATGGGCACCAAAAATGCAATTGATCAAAAATGACAGTTTTTGTTTGCTTTTTACATAGATGCCAGAATTGTAGGCGATGAATTTCGATATAGCCTCCACTATAACCGGTAGAGAGTTTATGCCTTTATTGTACTAGAGAGAATCATTTTAAAATTTATCCCCGGGCGTCCAATGCCCTCTCTATACATCACTGCGTGCGAGCTGCTGTCTCGCCAAGTCTCGATCAAACCAAATCTTTAATTCGAAAATGTGGGGGGGGGGGTTATCCATTTAAAACAGCATTTGTTTAAAGCCTCGCCCTACAAAGTTTCAGACACTAACTTCTCAAATTTTTCAGTTAGTGCTCAAATTAGACGCTGTTCAATTCTTTTGAGCAATTTCCCCTACCGCATTGTTTCTGTCATTATCGAACCTATCTCCAAAACCCAAAAAAGATCGGATAAAAACTGGGCTCAAATTAACTATTGTGTCAGTGACACGACCACTGTACACTTTCGACAATTTTGAGGGCATAATTGTGCACTCCCCAATTTCTAAAAACAGCTGCAGGCTTGCTTTAAAGTGACAGTCATTTAAGCATAGTGAAAGTAGGAGAATTATATAGAGACAGAGAAAATATTCAGATATCTTCCTAATAATTTGTGCACCTATTGCACGTAAATTCCAAACTTGGCCTGCGATGATGAAGTTGAGCAATTTCGGTAGAGTACCGTTATTTATAGACCGCTGCTGAACGAACCCCTGGAAGCTCAATATGTAGGGGCCTAGTAAGTAGAGGCATGCGATGGATGCATGGTGTATGAATGATCAATTATTGAATGGATCTCCAAAGCTGTTCCACTATGCACGGAACTAACAACATGCACTATTTTCAGTGTAAAAGCTTTGCACATGCATAGAACTTGTATACACTGAATACATTGCATTCGATACAAATCTAGTCTAAATTTAATAATATTTGATAGATTTTACTAGCGATAAAATCAGTTTTGCTCATATTTCAACGGCCACTGAAATCGAGCCTTGTGAATTGCTTTGCAAATGACATTACATTACATATTTTTAGCCTTTGGACTCACCGATATGCTCATTGAATAGCCTACATTGTATTATTTGCTTCATTTTTCGTATGCTATCATTTTGAAGCAATGAATTCTATTTACAGCTTATCGCTAACGGGCATCATCTACACAAGTAAAAACTTGGCATGAATAAACTGACATCTGCTAGCCACATACCACAATGCGTAGTTCTTATTCACCACACAAAAAGTACCAAGTGGCAGTCATCAGACGTAAACAGAAGAAGCAAACTACCGATGTATTAAAAGTTAGCATACGAGGTTAGCGATGAACTCTGGTCGCGTTCGTCGCACGCGCTTGACCGAGTTGAAGACGTCGACGACACACTCGACCTTTATCTCGTCAAGGACGTTCATCAGGGACATGAACAGGCCCGTTCTCTCAGCACCATACCTGAGGTGACATAGATATTTGTGTTCATTCTCTCAGCGCCATACCTAGGGGTGACATAGTTATTTGTGTTCAGCAGGGTCATGAACAGGCCCGTTCTCTCAGCACCATACCTGTGGTGACATAGTTATTTGTGTTCAACTTCAGGGTGGTGAATTATATTAAATTATCGCCTGGGGTGTTGAAATAGTATCTGTGTTGACCAAGGCCACTAAGAGGCTCGTTGCTTGAAGTTAATACAATACAGGCGAATTAGAACAGGCGCAGCATTGGTGGCGTTTTCTAGCTACGAAATAATTGGAACAAATTATACAACACTTGGACAGATTGTTCTTTAAAGCCATTGAACAAATACATGTGCAGTATTGTTTTTCAAAGCGTCTTAATGCTTAATGACGACGGATATAAAAGTTTTAAAACCCACTAATAACAGAGCTCTGCGTTTATTTTATGAAAATAGAATAAATTTACTTATATACAATGCCATCAATGTAGCACATAGTATGAATACATGCAATAAAGCAATGCAAAGGCCTACTGTCATCCTATAAAGAAGTACTTTAAAAATATTTAGGGTTCGACCCCTCCAGACCCCTCCAAAATCTCATGACCCGACGCCCATGGGCAAAATGACAGGACAGAATGTCAAAAGTGTCAGAGGCAGCTCACAGGCAGTGCACGAGCACTCGGCCACCCGGATTCTTTTCCTGACAGCGCGCCACCTCGTTGTAGAGTTCGATGAGCGTGGAGCGGTCGCGGGGGAACGCTGCCCCCTCCACCCAGTCGAGCAGGCGGATGTGTCGGACCTCAACAGGCGTTAATCAGTTTATTTTAACATTAGTTAATAAATCGTTGATTTGGGATGAAACACTGCAGATGGTGCTAAATTAACAGGTTAATTTACCTGTTAATTTTGTATCATCTGTATTAATGTGCCGGTATTAATGTATTAATGCATCAATAATTTTTACACCATAAAATATGACTAGCGAACCACCAGCGCAATTAAATTGCATTTCGTCCATTGTTCAAAAAACAGTTATTTTGCAATAAAAGATACCATAGGGTACGGTACGGTACCTTAATAAAATCTAAATGCTAATTTCTCAGGTGGAACTACTGTTCATTATGGCAAACGAACTGTAATTTATTAAATTTCAATTGCAGGCTAGTATTATTGTCATTTTTAATATCCATTGAAATAATTTGCACACCGGGTCATGACCTTGTAGGGAGCGTCAATAAAATAAAGCACTTTAGCGGTAGCCTACAGTATAGATTAAGCATAGCTCGATTATAGAGACCTCTTGATTCAAAAATATCATAAATTTATCATGAAATGATTGTGAATTATTGTAAATTACTGTGAAATTATAGTAAATAATCATAAATTAGCATGATTTTTATGAATTTATAAGGAAGTAATCTTGAAATTATCATTTAAATTATCGCTCAGACGGGTGAGGACGCGGTCCCTTACCTGGAAGGCGTGGTCAGCGGTCTGCCGGCGGGTCAGCGTGTTGGCATAGAGAGGCTCCTCGGGGTCCGAGGAGCTCGGGGCGTCCGAAGAGTCAGAGCCCCCCGGGGGGCGGATCGCCCCCCCATGCTGAGCACGAAACAACTTTTGATATCTAGGCTATAGTAAGTTAATGGGAATGATTGTCGGAAACACGCAATGAAACAATCAAATAATCAAAATCACAAAACGTCAAAGAGCTATAGCCCAGCTAGAAAAAAATAGAAAATCCGACATTTATATATACATGCACACACAATATGACCATCCAAGCGATCCAACAGCTATTATGATCCAACAGCTATTATGATCCAACAGCTATTATGATCCAACAGCTATTATGATCCAACAGGTTTTCTCACATTTCTGGAAGTTTGTATTAATACGTAGTTGCTTAATAGAGAGTTATTTGATGATCATAGATCAATATCCCAGCAACCAATCGCCTGGCCTGTAACAGATCTTAGATCTATTTCACTCGGCGCTGATTGGCTAGATGACGTTATGATCTCAGATCTTTTTTAAACTCTCTATTGAACAACCAAAAATTTGCGTTCACACATTTGCAATTTACCGATTCTGTAGATTCATTTCAATTTCAAATTGTTCGAACTAATTTTGAACTCTTCCTCAAGACTTCTCTACATTTCTTTGATTTCATTTGCATTGCATTAAATTTCAGGTACTTTAAGAAATATATTTCTGCGTAGGGTGTCACAGATTGGCCATGAATGTCGAGCAGTACCGCTGAGGGTCCCGTGTAGACGATGCGCAGGTCAGTGACGCTGATGGTGTCTGTGTGTATCTCGCAGATGTTCGTTATCTCAAAGCTGCCCACGACGATCGTCTGCCCGTCCTCTGGCCAGTATTGCTGCGCATTGACATTACGACAACATTATGAGCTGTCTGTATTGTTGAAACATGTTCAGTTGCAGCTAAATGAAAGCTAAACAAGGCTATTGCAGCTTAATATTGAGCACCGATGGCTAACTTTGACTTTTTGATACCTTCTCTGACGTTTTTATTTATTTATTTTAAATTAAATTTGACATAATTGTCACATTCAGTGAGAGTTGTGAATGACATAGCGGATGTGGGAGGGATCAAGATCACATTGATGGGGGAGTGTGGATCACATTCAGTGAGTGATGGAAGTCACACATTCAATGGGAGAGAAGGATCACATTGCTGGGAGAGTGAGGGTCACTTTGAATGAGAGGGGTGGAGGTTACATCGTTAGGAGATTCAAGTCGAGCCCAGTCAAAATTTATATGTCAAAGAAACCCAAAATAAATAATAATGATTGTCAAAAAATAAATTGGGAGTATTACATATAAACCTACATATATATTAATTGCTGCCACTCATATTCTGGCAGGAAGGCTAAGCCAGCCTATCTAGTCTATGCTGGGCACCTATTTTGAGACTGAGGGTCAGATTTAATGCGAGGGGTGGATTCACGCATTCAGAAGAGGGGTTGGGGCGCCACACAGACCTCTGCGCTGCCCGGCAGATCCGCGAGCATGACGATGACTGCGCACGCGTTGTCGCGCACGAGACGCCAGAACTCCGTGCGCGTGTGAGCGAAGGGGAGCTGCGTGGCGATGTATGCGCGCGGCTGTCTGAACCCCTGCAACATCCATCTGTTACACTAGCTAATACATATCATAGCAGAAAATTAGTGCCAGTTTTGTCATCCAAAAGCAGCTTTAATTAAGCGTTTGTGGTAACTCCAATCAGTGGCGGCGGAGCGGTTTCATTTTAGGAGGGGCGACGGTGCCAGAGACCAATTTTTATTGGGGGCATTGCCTCCCTAAATAATTCAAGAGGGGGCAATGTTTTATGTTAGAAAGTTTCTGTTAACTTGTTGAGGCCAAATCCAATAATCAAGGGGGGCAAGAATGAATTCAAGCGAGGGCGCTGCCCCCCCATTAAATTTTAAGAGGGGACATTTACCCCCTCCCCCCTAGCCCCATTAGCGCGCCGCCACTGACTCCAATCAAAGGGAGTAAACCCAAGCGACAGAAGGCTACTCAATTACAAGATGTTTGAAACGTTGGTACTTCACATGTACCTTTACTTTTCATTATTCATAGTTTTCACCTTTTTAGAAAAATATTGCAAGAGAATATGATGACCCCTAGACTCATCGCGCAGCTTTCGTCATCTCAGTTCACTTGCAAAAGTAGACACAAAGATATTTTATTAAAGTTAGTTTTATAACAGCGCCGATATGAATAATTGTCATTTTGTTTCTTTTTTCTAAAAATTTTGTCTCGAATTCTTTCCCTGAATTGTTACTTCTTAGCACGCAGTTTACAGTAACATATCGTAACATTCGTCCAGCCCTCGATCTACACTTGCCCTAAATCAATGAATTAAATGAATCAATCAATTACTGGCCGCTCACGTGCACATAGACAGCGTTGATGTAAGTGTCCGCGCTGTCGTCTAGCGGTCTCAGAGTAGGTAGGTAACTGTCCACTGTACACACAAGTGCACAAACAACATACAAGGCTTCAGCATCGGGAGAAGAGCAACTGCACACGAATAAGCCATTATCAAATAGGAATTTAAAAGAAAATCATATTCGATTTCACTAACGTCCAGATGTTAGTGTACAATAGCATGCAACACTCTATTGTCACACTAACATATCGCATATCACTATTATTCAACTTCTAAGAAAAAAATGAGTATTTATTTCATTGTAGATATATGATAATAAAACTGGTATTTATGTTAAATAACTTATTTATTAATTGTAGGTATTGCGATCAATTATAGCCAAGCAGCTACCCGACCCTGTAGCACCTATATTTGGAATTAAACCATCAGTTCCTAAGCTGTCGAGTGAGGGAGTAAGGACCTGGGAGGAGGGTGGCCAGTCTGTTCTTGCTCCTGTTCTGCTCGGACAGAGCGAGGCCGTAGAGATATGGGGGAAACTGCTGCTTGAGCGCGTTCAGAACCTGCAGCCACACAACGTAAGCCTTACTCTAACCCTAACTGCAACCCTAACCGACTCCACAAGAATTGTACGATACAAACTGAGTATTGATTAATGGTGTACATATAAAATGTTTGCAATATAAAAACAGCTTCATAACTTAAACTTTGATGTAAAACATACAATTCAATAACAGTGTATCAAAATCGGCCGGAACTAAACTAACGTCTTAAAAAGAGACATAAAATTCACACAAAAATTACAGAATTTTAAGATATCAAATCATGTATAGCACCAGGCCCTAAAGTTCATGTAATTATACAAGTCCTTCAGCAATTATAACACATGTCTTCTTTAAAAAGTGTGCAAATTCAAATTATGATAGTTTCTTCATTAATTCCTAAAATAAGTAATTTAACGTTGATAATTTTATAAGCGTTTCATAAAAATGAAGTTAGCGCCTTAGTTCTCTAGTTGGACGCACGCTGAGTTGGTTCTGCAGCCTGCGAGAGCCCGCCTTGCCCGCGCCCGACGCTCTAGTCAGCTCGGCGTAGACCTTCCTGAAGTCCGCGTTCTTTGTCTCGACGTTCTGAGCGACGAGGCGCTCGAGCAGCGCGTGGTGCAGATAGATGTACTGCGCCTAGCGTCGAATACAAGATACGACATGCAGCACATGTAGCCTATACATGACACGACATGTGGTGCATGTATGTATGACAGGACGTGTTCTAGCAGCGTTGCATGTTCTGCTTATAATGTACCAACAATATTGTACCGTATAGATTGGATTCAACTCCGACACAGATAATATTGCGCAGCTCAGTGCTCACAGACCATAGACTGGACCATGTTGTGGATCTAAGATTTCATGGATAAAGTTTCAGGTCACAGACCGTAGACTGGACCATATTGACGCGCTGCCGCCGCAGACGTTCGAGACACTTCTGCACGTCGACACGCCGCTCTGCCTTGGCCTGCTGCAGGAGGATGTGCAGGGCGATCAGGGTCCCCGTCCTACCCACGCCCGCGCTGCACACACACTCACTCATATATCACAACACTGTCGGAGGGGATCGGATAGAACATGAAAATACATGCACCTTCATGCTATGCATCAGAGTCATCCCATATGTGGTGAATTAACTGCTTCACATCGTCTTATCTTATCTACTTTGTAATGTAAAGCGCCTCTGATTCATCCCTGGGCTTGTAAGGGCGCCATAGGAAATCAGCTAGGCTATTCTTATTAGTATCTAATATTCCGAATTGAAACGCAACTATTTAATAAACAAGATCTGAGCTTATCTCACTAACTACGCAAGTACAAACAAGCAATGCACGGAAACGTACAATTCAGTTCTTCATTGCTAGCCTTGTCTTGCGCTCAAAGTTTTGCTGAGTTTCAGACCAGAGTAGCAAAATTTCACCACCAAAGTGATCCAAAAACTGAAAAACCTCGGTCAAGTCTATCACAGGGCAAGTTAGCACTAGTCTCTATTTCGCTATGGTTTGGGATCATAGACTTTTATCGAGTTTCAAAAGAATAAGAAGCTCTCACCTGCAATGGATGACTACGGGCCCCCCCGAGACGCCCCTCTCCTCCGGGAGCTGCGCTGCGTGCTCAGTCCCCCTGAAGACGCGCTGGTAAAATTGGAGCATGGCCGTGCAGGTGTCGGGCGCGTCTTGGTCCGGCCAGGTGTGGAAGTGGAACTGAGTGACGACTCGCCGCTCCTCGCCCTACACCACCACCTCTACTCAAATATTATGTATGATTCAGTCGCAAGTATCTTCTTTGTAGCATCTCATTGCGTAAGCAGCATAATCGTGCCAAGAAAAGATTGTGTAAAAGCGATACACAACGTTGTTCAATTTGAACGTGCTATTGTTCGTTTTTATCTTCAAATTTGCTCCTCGCACGTTGCAAGCGTTTTATTTATTTTACTCTTGTTAATTTTGCATCGATGTGTTTGCCTGTATTATATTATGAATAATATTGATCATAAATCTCTTTAAACTCCAAATTATTTGCTTGAATGAACTCGGTATGAACAAATTGACACATGACGCGGCTATGCATAAAGTTACGGGAGTGTAATCAACCGTATTGATTCATGTATATTGAGCGGTGGCGCTACTGACCTTTGTAACTTGGAGGGTGCGTGTGGTGAAGTCGACCCCCTCCTCCTCTCTCGCGGTCAGCACTGAGATGGCGCCATATACAGCAGGCTTATTGAGGGGCGGGGGCCAGTACTGCGCGCACCGCATCTGCACACACACAACACTCGACAACTCTACGCAATGGCCTGGCTGCACGCACACAGCACTTCTGCCACAACATGCAGTGTTTCTTCAGTGCTTAACCAGCGTAGCGGTATACATAGTGTACACTCATTGTTTTCGGCTCTATTAATGCTATGAAACATGTTTATAAAGCATGCAGCGGAAGTTCGCGGGTAACGCTTGCATTCTCTGATGACTTCAGCAGTAGATTATATTTGGTGCATGTGAAACACTTCACACTCATGTGCATATCATAATAGTATAGCTTACATTGCTCGTATATTTTTTCCTTCATGCATGTTACTTGTTACATTGTGCATACTAGCTTTCAGAGCCTTAGGCTGAGGACGGTTGAAGAGTCAATACCCCTTCAAAAAAACCTTACCCTTACGGAAAAAAATTACAAGCATTTAAAGTTCTGGTTTCAAAGATCTCCATTAGCACCCCCTTCTCCCCCCCCCCCCGATCGTGAGTTCTGCATGGAAAAG
Organism: Chamaedrilus cognettii; assembly: GCA_034695025.1. Lineage (NCBI taxonomy): Eukaryota > Metazoa > Annelida > Clitellata > Enchytraeida > Enchytraeidae > Chamaedrilus > Chamaedrilus cognettii. The sequence goes on along the minus strand of JAQIWG010001855.1, from coordinate 10,713 downwards.
AAAAATAAGGGTTGGCGAGGAGAAAGTCAAAACCCCTCCCAACCAAAATGAAGTTCAACATAGTATATCCCTGCAATGGCTCCTACCTTTTCTCCCTCGTAGACCCTGGTCACCATAACAACCCGGCGCGAGTCCTGCTCCCAGATCATCCTCCAGAAGTCATTCACCGTCTCCTCCAGCGGACCTGCGCCCAGGTCACAGGTCACAGGTCACAGGTCACAGGTCACAGGTCACAAGTCACAGCTGACAGATCATCCACCAGAAGTCATTTACCGTGTCCTTTAGAGGACCTGCGCTCAGGCAATGATACTTCCATCATGAAAATAAATCTATTTTAATTCCTAATTTATTCTAACCAAATAATTTACACTTTAAGTTGCAATTAGTTTCTTTTCATAATGTATTCTATTCCTAATTTCCATTTAAAGTTTCCAATAATTTCTAATTCATATTTCTTCATGTATTTTTTATAAATTAATTTCCTAATTTAATTATCATTAATGGAAGTATCACCTCGCAAAGGTCACAGCGTAACAGAATACAAAAAAAACTCTTTTGATGTAATCAGAATAATTATTAGGCATGACAACTAAGACTTATGAATGTTGTAGTTCTTACCTTGAGTCGCGATATATTCCTTCTTTTGTAAATATCCCTGAAAAGAATCGTTTCCATATCACATTCAAAGGCATTGAATAAAAGATAACATTGCAGAATCTGCATTCGAAACCATACGCCCTTTGCTCTATGTAAAAACTTGATATTAGCTTAAATGTTGACGTTGAAGAAATTCAATTAGTATGCATATTGATGTTTGCTTTGCGACAGTTACTGCTTTCAGATAGGCTATACAAGTCTAACTTCATAACGTTACAAACAAGAAAAAGTGCAGCTATGGCATTTTTAGAGTAATTTTTAAAATAATCCTAAAATCCTAAAAAATTCTTTAAAAATAATATGCTTATTAACTCCTAGCTGGATATTTTAGTTAAAATGCATTTTGCGACTTCGTGACTTTGCAACTTTTGTGACTTTGCAACCCCTAGTTGGATATGTTAGCTAAAATACATTAGCAACAAGGCGCTATTTTGAAGCCTTTTTCATCATATTCTTCACTGTAGTGCAACAAAACCAATGAGGTATTAACTGAAACCATGGATGACATGAATCTAATTAACATGGCTTCACCACTGACGTCGATGAAGCTTGCGTTGATGTAATCAGAGTCTCGTCCACAGTCAGTCAAACAAACTCTGTTCTCGTTAACTGTACATATGACGCACTCAAGACATTCCGACAACTTGACGAACAAGACCTTCTTCAAATAGTTAATTTCGCATCAAAAATTATAAATCAGTCGGTTAACCAAAAACTCATTTCTCGTTAACTGAATACATGACACATGACACATGACACATTCAAGACTTGCTGACAACTTTAAAAATAAAACCTTCATAAAATGGTACATTTCAGGACAAAACCGACTATCTTTACATTTTTTGTAATACTTACAATTAATTATTTCATGCTCAGTAAATAAGCAACAAATTTAAAGAATTTGCATATCAAAATTCAATCATCGATCAAAAATTTATCTACTCCGTAGGCCTACTAGAAAGTGTTAACATCTTCAACTGTGACTCAAATTGGTCAGTAAAGGACTAACGGTCGCAGTTAGTCTGGCAACTAATGCAGCACCACGTGACTATTCAAGTCAGTAGTCACCCGACTACGAAATTTAATCGCTTGACTACAAACTTGCATTTTTAACTGGTATTGCGTGTACTGACTCGAATGGTTACGAAGTGTACATTACATTAGGATCTTGGCCTGTACTCACAAGGCAGAATGTTACTGTAGCGATTCTTCGCTGGATACTTCTTCCCGATGCTGCAACTCTTGATCGCACTTCCAGGCAGCAACTGTACGTACACAACCTGCACTTAACTATGCAGTTAGGCAAGTGAACAAGTGCAACTAGCAATTAATAAATCAATAAATCGCTTATCTTAATTGGCATTGACAATGCAGAATTTCTTTTCTGGAAGAGCGGCTAAGCCCCATGCAGACCCCTCATCTCATTAATCCATTTCTAACATTTCCTCATGCCAGAAATCGCTTGCGGCAAAGTTTTAGGTCAACGTTCAACATCCCAGCGTATCATTACATCTAAATGCTTTTTTCAAACTTCTCTCCTCACACACAATATTTTTGAGGATAGTGCGCTGATGCCGTTCTCTCCCCCCCGCCCATAAACTCTATTGCCTCCCTCCCTTCCTCACAAAATCTATTAAAGCCCCCTCACGCTGAACTCTGTCCGGTATTTGTTCATGTCCGCTTGGTGGTCGCGCACGTGACCAAGGAACTCTGACACTTTGATTGGGCGTGGCGCCATCTCGGGAATGTCGACAAACACCTCCGTCTCCTCGCTGGAAGCAGCAGCGAACGCGGCGTTGACCGTACCAGGAGTCTTGTCGACTGCAACATAACTTTTGTGTAGGTTGTTATCACGCACCATCATAATGCTGGAGAGTACCATGCAGTCTTGATACCGCATGCATTTGTCAAAAAATTTGAGTTTATACCGCTGGGAAAAGCATAATTATGATGAAAAAGTTATGATCTGTGACTCTAGTCGATCCGGATGCTGATCTAAAATCAGCTGAACTCAGATCGGCTGGAGTTTGTGCCAAAGTTGATTTTTCAGAGTACTTGGGACGCTATTTAGGTTTGGCATCAAAATTATCTGATTGTATTAATCTTGATTATTTATTTTTCTTTTTTATTATTTGGTTTTTTTTTTTAAAGCTAAAATTTTAGAAAGGCCTATCTAGTTTATATTCTTATTATGTTCACTTTAACTTTCTTCTAAGCGGGCGGATTGCAGTAATTTTGGTTCCACGACAAGCTAAATGCCGGTACCGAGGAGGACGTTGGACGGCTGACTTGTCAAAACCCTTCTCCGCTTGTTCCTCCTGCAAGACACAGACAATATTAACGATGTGCAGTGACTGTTACCCGGTAAATGCTACCCATGAAGGCCTAGCCACCACTTGAGATTATCATTCTATCGAATAATTGAGCAAAACATTGTCATTCTATGACCTAGCCCTATAAAGGAAACCCATCATGCATAGAATGATTATAATCTGACAAAATTACATCTAATAATTTGAAATAAAAATACATATGATGATATTGTTTCATTTGAAGCTCAGTCTATAGTCAACAGATTTTTGACCATTAGCAGATATTATTAACGCAGCTACTTTGTCACACACGCAACGCAGCCACGAGCCTTAATTGGACTTGTATTTTTTCACGGCGCAACCCCAATTTTGTCAGACCCAACTACGAATCACATGGCTAAATAACAGATCTACCTTATGCCTAGGCTTATGAACAAAACGGTGCGGAAACAGGCTAGTGTAGGCTAACAAAACTATGGACGCGCGCAACTTAGAACCACCAGTAACTATGCAATCGATGAACAAATATTGTCTGATTGTAATCAAACATTATTGCCTTAATTGGACAACTTAGCACTGTTTAGCAGGCGCTTTAGGTATTAGACTCTTAAAACGTACATTATGCAAATCCTCAAGGACCGATGACTTAGTACTCAGAGCGCGTACCTGAGGACAAGCTATGACTTAGTACTCAGAGCGTGTATACCTGAAGACGAGGATGGGTACTAGGATGGCGACTGTGAGCAGGATGAGGAAGCATGGTACGCCCACAGCTAGCCCCACGATCAGACCCAGCGTACCCGTCGGGCTCGAGTTGCCTTCTGGTACCGTAAGGGGGCTCGTCGTAGATGTAGCGAGGGTTGTTACCGCGTCAGGCAACACGAAGGAAGGGACAGACGCCATGAGAGCTGGACGGGATCAGAAAAGATTGAGAAAGGGGTCAACCTGCCGACTGTAGGCCAACGCGCAGGCTACAATTGACAAGATTTTAACTAGCGTATCATTTTGTTGCAAAAAGATTTAGGCTAAGTCATGGAGATTCGACTACATTTTGAAATTTGGCAGGTCCTACACGACGTGCACGCAGGGCCTGTAGCCTGTAGGCTGTAGTAATGACATTGGCATGAATGAAATCAATGTAAGTTTTTGGTCAATCAGCCAAATGTAATCAAACCAAACCGAAATATCTTCATTACGATTGTTTGAGATATAGATCTTGCCAGGAAATAAAACGATGTGACAGCGTCTAGCTAATGTCCATAAAACTGCCGCTTCGCTGTTTATCAGATGTAAACCTTTCCAGTTTTCTCAGATCCATTTCCGCTTCTCCCATGTGCATTGCGCACACTCGGTGGCTAAAGTGCCCCGGCGGGAGACCAGTGGGAGCGGTAGTTTCTCTTGGGCGGATCACGGTTTCTCCTCTCCATGTAAAACTTCTGAACGGGGAGGGGGGGGAGGTGCGGACCAAAACTTTTATCCTCACAATTATGAACGAAATTATATTTTTCAGTTTTCCCCCCATCCTATGATAAACAGGCAGGAGAGCCTGATTTTCTCTCAATTTTTGAGACCAGTGGGAGCGCCGCTTCCGTGCGCTCTCCCCCACTTGAACTACCGTGCGCATTGATCTATGTCTGTGAAGAAAACAGTACGAAAATAGCAAAACGAAAGTATGAGCTGATTTGACTTGGAGCTACCGCTGAATTTCACAAATTGTAGGTCATAGTCAACCATTTCATAGGATAACCGTATGCTAAAAAGAAGAAGAGAACTCTAGAAGGGCAGGTCGACCTACAGCTGTGCAGAGCGGACGCTGCCGAGGTCAGTGGAGCTATCGGTGCGCTGCTCCCCAGACTCATCCCACTCTCTCCCGCAGCAGGGGGTGCGCCTGGTGTGGGCGAACTGATGTGTACGACCAGCGCAGGTGTGGGTGTCGGTGTGGATGGCTGCGTGAGTGCGGGAGTGCGCGTGGCTGTGACAGTGTGCAGGCTTGGTGTGTTCGATACACGCGGAATGTGCGTCGTGCGCGTGCTCATGGTCACCACACTACATGCATGCTGCGTCACTGAGCCCCGCTGCAGCGTAGTGACACGAGCGAGCTAGGGCCCCCATCCTGTCCACATCCGGAGTATGTGTCCTATATATCCTCCCCCCACCAATCGTTTTGAACCGCATCTAACCGAATTCAGGAGTGTATTTTTACCAGTGACGTCAGCAGGTTAGGGTTAGGGTTAGGGTTAGTGTTAGGGACTGTCCGTGACTTTATTTTCTGTTTTCTAATAGCCTATCATAATTTTTGTTCACCTAGTCCAAAGTATCACGTGAACGACGATGATTACGCATCAGCCTGTGTACATCAATCGGTTGCAACTTGCAAGAAGGCCTAGGCCACGCTACTGCTGATCCGGGTTAATGAAAATAGAAGGCCTACAGTCACTTCATACTACATAGGCCTGGTAGCTAAGCTTCATTTACATCGTGTAACAGGCTCAGTGGCTCACCTACAGGCGAAGTGACTGTAGCGGTCCTATACAATCATACGTTTAGCCTAAAGGAGTTCTCCTAGGCTGAAATGTAGGGCCCATTGCATGATGTATAAGCCTGCTGCATACTGTATACTTTGTATAGCCTATAATAGTCCACATTGACAGCGCAAACGCCCGTCTCACAAATCAACGTAACATTTAGCGCGTTGTATAACATTGTGCAATAGTTTCTTATGAAGGCTCCCCGCCTGCAGCGGACGACTTACAAAACCTAAACACCCTTTGTGTAATCTCGGCTCGAGACTATATTACGACCCTCGTATGTTCAAACCGTGTGGCGTAACGCCGTACAATGCGCCAGCTCTGTTCGCCGCAGTATCAAAGCGAGTTGGTGTTTGATGATGAACACAACCCACGGCGCTCCTTTATTCTCCACGTCACGCCTGGATGAACGCCTTCCAGATTCACAGTAATTCTATATAGCGCAGACGCCACTTGCCACTAGAGTTGGGCGACGATGCTTTTAAATGGTATCGTGCCAATCGGTATTTTGATCAATCTACTCACTAACTGAGCGCGACAAAACTCAAAGTCAACTGCTACATGCTTTGCATTACGCTGTCCAGAAGCTCATATAATTTATGACTATTTCTTCTAAATATGAAGATAAATGCCAAAAAATGTAAGGCCTACAATCATCATTTGTAATTTTTGTAGGACCACTCCTCATTTTGCCCATCTTCATCCTAATGATTGCAGACTTGAATTTAGTTATTTAACTAAATAGTATGTAGGCCTAATGTCAATGCGCATTTCATGCAAGTTTATTTGTCATGAGTGATAATGAGTGAGGCCATCAGAATTAAGCGATCATGGGCTGAAATATTCGATGCATTTTGTGTTTGGAAAAAACGAGGCTTGAAACCTATCTGATTCGTTACAATTCAAATCGATTCATGTCGCCCAACACCGAGCCATGGTTTGAAGCCAAATCACTGTTATTGTCGTTCAAACTGTCAGATTCTGGAACGATACTGTGCGACTAATAGTGTGAGCAACAGACCTTGCTATTTAGTAACGTAGCAACCGCCCGGGGGGGGGGGGATGCGAGGCGGGGGGTGTGAAGCAGTCAGAGCAGCAGGACAAACTCCGCGGGGGACCATGTGTCAGTGGTCTGTAGTAGGGCGCCGCTGGGCGTTAAATTTCTCTACGTTGGCGTAGTAATTTTGAGAATCTAAAAATAATTTTTTTTTGGACATAGGTCTCGAAAGGTCAGCATAGCCGCCAGAAATGCCGCCCCCATGGGGCTCTAGAAATTCAAAATTCATCAGCACCTCCATAAACGCGCTTGCGAGTTTCACAGACGAAAGTCTCGTATTGATATTCATTTTTATTTCGTAGACCGCAACAATAAACCGTCGACACGTACACTACATCACTGTTAGGCAGTCTATTATAATAACTTCTCGAATATCATAGAATTTATATTAAGCGACGATGAAATATGTCAATCGCGTTGACTAGTATCATTGCCTATCAGTATCATCAGTATCATATCAGATCAGTATCATAGCCTAGTACCGTTGTAAAGTTAAATCCTTCAAACGAGGCTAGAGTCTCACTATACGCGATAGTCAAAGAGAAGAATAGAACGTACTTGTTAACTTTAATAATTATTATTTTTATCAGTCCGCTTACGCGTGACGTCCGCATGCAGTGAACATTAGTCCTCATTGCAACAACTCGAACAAGCTCGCTGACAGTTGCGACGACATTATTCAACTCTGTACATTGTGATTCAAAAATGTTCATAAATATTCAAATCGCTAATTATATAATTATTATGTAAGCGATCAAAAATGGTTATGCAGTAATGAGTCTCATTATATTTTGACGTCAAAACGCTTGACGTCAACTAGACGACAAAACCCATGGCGTCTTTAAATGACGCTTGAACTTGTGACGCCTATTTGACGCTTTTCGTCGAGCCATTCTCCTCCATGCGACCCGTCATCTGCATACAATGCAGATATATGCAGGTACATGCATGCACGTAGGCACATTTGGCATGCATGTATGCTAACTATTGCATAATTCACATCTATACAAATACATTTGGATTTAAAGCGATCTTAGTTAATGACATTTCTTCTCTAGCTTACCAAGAAAGCATTTTTATCACCAATAAATAATTTCAAATATCAAACCATTAAAATGCCTGAAGCAGGTCTAACCGGCTAAAATAAAATAAATTAAAGTTACTAAGTGTTATTTTGATTTTTGACTACCTTGCCATCAGAAAGCCAGTTGTAGAAGTTCGACAGTATGTGATTCATTTTCATGTTACGCGCCGCCATGCGTTAGTACAATGTAGCACTCTTGTTTGAGATCATTTACTCAACAATGAAGGACCATAAAGAAATAAGGTGAAGCAAAAAATGGAAGAAGCGAAAGAGTTTCTCAAGAAGAGACATGGTTGTTTTGGCATATATCTGACCGTGAGGTGTGCGGGGGGCCCCCCGGTGGGGCGGTAGTGAGGCCAGTCCCACGGCAGGGCAGACGAGCCCCCCGCTGCGTCCTTAAACACAAAAAAATTCTCAAACTTTCACAAAGTGTTTCTTTCACATTCACAAACTGTCAAGATTTAACGAAAAATGGTAATTTCAATACAAATTTCAACAATTACAATACTAGTGTCTAAACTAATATTGCTGATGTTATTGCACTAAATTTTCATAACTGTATGTAAGGGGGTTGCAAGCCTGTCAGATTTTTGATTGCATGGTTGCGATAAACTTATGAATCCGCTAAGCTTCAACTTCAGGTCCATCAATTCCCATTTGAAATTCATTGTTTAACAGAACTTTTTAGAAATTAGCCTTCTCTAAGACTTTAAGATCGTAAAAAATCAGCTCCCAGGGCATGGAGTAAGTAATGATCTACGTATTCAGCTGTATAGCCACTTCAAGAATATAATTATCAAGGTCTACAAAATGTAGTCTCTATGAAATCCTTCCTAAAATTAATTCTGACTCCACGACTTTTTCTCCATGGATCACACGATCTCTGACATCCAACTCACGCCCATTGACGAGCACTTAAAGACCGTTCTCTAGATGCCAACGGATCGCGGAGGCATATCACCGACGCTGATCGTCCACTATTTAGATTCGCGGCATGCACTGGGCGGCAGGGCCCCCATTCTACGCTATCCCCGCGGCCCCCTCTGCCCCCATTTCGCGCTATCCCAGCGGCCCCTTCTGCCCAGCGGTCCGGCCTGCCCCGCGGCCTACCCAGCCCCGCGGCGGAGCCCAATACTGCATCTGTCCTCAGAGCCTCGTTGTGTCTGTCGACCGCACGTGTTTATCGAATCCGCCTTCTTGTCGCTTTGCGCTTAATGGTACTGCACGGAGTGTAGTTTAAATTCGAAACTATACTGGATCCGAGAGCATTAACTGCCAAGGTCTTCAATTCCAGATTCAATATTATGCGCGCCCGCGCAGCGTCCTATCGCGGTCGAGCTGCGTCCAAATGTAGTCGCCGCTCGCGTCGTTGTGTTTGTAAATGTCCGCTTGTTTGCGTCACGCGGACCGGACCCCTGACTGACGCCTGGGGTGTAGTTAACCGTCCGGCAGGGGGGGGGGGGTGGGCTCCCCTCGGACAGCCTCCGGTACGTCCATCGGGTTACCGCCTCCATCACAAGGCACTCTTGCTCCGACTGGCAGCTGACAACCTCTCTGCGATGTATGTCATGCGCGTTTTAAGCATTGAATTTCGAATAATGTCGAATTGAATTGACAAAAAATCCAATTGAATTCGAGCACCAGCCATGATTTGAGCAGACAATTAGTCTACTGCAGCACTGCATGCAGCTTGCAGTCTTTCAATTATTATGTTGAGTACTGGATCTACAGTCAGCGCTTGCACACATTGTGCAAGACTCGAGGATGACATTGTGATCATCAAAATAACGATCACTGGGTGACGGTCTATCATGAAAACTAAACATAATAACTACGCCAGCTTAGTTTTTCAATGGCCGTCAATATAACCAGGCAATAATCACTCCCCTGAATCTTCTCGTGATTATAGCCTCAGCCACCTCGGAAACATAGCGAAGAGTGTCGGTCCGACGAAATGTCACGATTCCTATTCCTGCCGCGGTCCGGACGGCTTCATTAGCGCGCCACTAATTCCTCCTTAATCGACGACTAATCGTCCGACGACGCTCGCTCGACGCGCGGCGTCTTGGCGCTACTCACCCCCTCGCCCCCGCGCCCCCGGGCAGAGCGCCTCCCGGGCCCTGCGGTCGTTACGGCGCCGCCGCGGTCAACTCTGCAGCACCCTGCGTCCTTAATAGCTTGACGCGGAGGACTCTACGGCGGAACTAAGAATGGGATACAACGTTACATCGTTGGGGGGGATTAATGGCCGCTGGCGATTCGGGAAGAGACTGCGTGTGGGCGGGTGGGCGGGTGGGCGGGTGGTCGGACTGTTTGCATTAATCGTTAGGGTCGCGTTGTGTCACGGAAGTACTCATCTGCAGGATGATTAGTGTGTTAGTGACGTGCGTTAGTCACGTCCAAACTGAACATCAAATGGCTTGATAGGCCTATGGTTCCAGCATTTGACCATTTCGACCGTGAGGGAAGACATAACACTTTGAATGAATGGCGTGTCAGGCAAGATGGCACGTTTTTGAAATGGCTCAAGGTATTAACAACATTTCAGTTCTAGGGTTAGTTATTAAGGAATAGCCGAGAGTTCGAGACCGACATTTGTTTTCCAGCAAAGTCGAAATTAATAGTTGTGTTCGCCGCAAAAGAGTAGCAGTACATCATTGCACACACAAAACTACAAAAAAACATTAAAAATTACCAAAATATGAGAAAACCAACGGTAAACATTATAGGATGCACATCAGCAATATTAAACTAAATAGTGAAACAATCAAGTGGCTAAGCGTCATTCCTGCACGGTGATAACTGCGATTTGAATATAATAACCTTAGCATTAGTTCGAGTCTTGTCACTCTCTACATTGTCACTCTCTACATTGTCACTCTCTACATTGTCACTCTCTACATTGTCACTCTCTACATTGTCACTCTCTACATTGTCACTCTCTACATTGTCACTCCCTACATTGTCACTCTCTACATTGTCACTCTCTACATTGTCACTCTTTACATTGTCACTCTCTACATTGTCACTCTCTACATTGTCACTCTCTACATTGTCACTCTCTACATTGTCACT
>JAQIWG010001854.1:0-22541 GCA_034695025.1 Chamaedrilus cognettii | reverse complement strand
GAACGGTTCACGAAAGAACAGGAGGCTAATCTACTAATTGTTTTCAATACGAGACAAAAGAACAGCAAGCTGAAACAAATGCAATGGTGAACCAAAGAGTCGGTTACAAGTGGACGCTGATCGGAATATGCGCCGTGCTGGCGATAGTCGCCTATTACACGTATACGACGTACGGCCGCGAGACGCATCCTTTTGCTATGATTCCACGCAAGTACCATTCGTCCCACGAGAAATTCCGGTGCGAGGAATTGTTCTCTGCTGGTACTCCTGCGGAGAAGTTTCAAATGTCGCCTGCATACATGCGCCACAAGGACGAGTTTCTTGCCGAAGCAGCCAAGTATAACGTAGACGAGGGCCACTCGTATCAAATTGAGTTACAGTATCGAGCGCTGCACTACCTGGCCAGTTCGTCTAATGTACGAACAGTTTGCGAGACGGGGTTCAACGCCGGACACAGCAGCTTCAACTGGCTTACCGCCAACGACAAAGTCATTGTCTATTCCTTCGACATCGGCCGCCACGACTACACGAGGTCAATGGTCAAATACTTCATGACTTCAACGTTCAAGGATCGCATCACTGTTATATTTGGCGATTCCGTGAAAACCATTCCAAAGTTCTTCGCAGAAAATCCGGGAGTTCGATGCGATATCATATCGGTGGACGGAGGACACACGTACGAGGTTTATTCTCATTTTGTGTTTACATATTCAAACAACACAGCACACCAAACACAAGTTTACAGAGTGGTGGAACCTACATTGTACCTAGCTTAAATATAGCCATAGACTGAGCAATTCGTGCAGTCATACAATTAAAGAAAAAGCAATGCGTTACTAAATACATCAGTTTAAGTTTAAGCAATAGTAGAATTTAATGTCAGCATTCGTGCAATATATCAGGCATTTAGGCTTTATGCTGTTAGTCTCTGCGAAATCTCTTGGTTACGGTTAACGTTCGAATGGGTTTTTAATTTGCCATAATTTATGGTAATTAAAAATTGGTATTTTGCGGAAATTCATTATAAATGAAGGTAATTTAAAATAAATTACCAACTCGGTAATTTATTCTCTTTTTTTCTCGTCAAAAACGCACATTTGGGCATAAAATGCATCTCATGACAGCAACCCAGAGTTTCATTGAAAATATCGGTATTTTACGAAAAGTACTCGCCATTTTAAAATTTGATTTGATACTTTGAATCTTTCGGTAGCATGCTAATTAGCATTTTCACAGTTAGATTAGAATAGTTTACCACAGCTTACCGGTAATTTAAGAATGAATTACCGGTAATCTATTTATTCTTAGTTTACTGGTAATTTTTTGACGCTAGTTTCGGTAATAAAATTTGTAACTGCACTAAATAATACTTTGTTTGGGTGGTTAAGATAGTCTGCAGGCATGGGCGCCACCACTGGGGAGGTCGGGGTGGACGGTGGTCATGACCTCCGCATCTTTTGGAATGACCTCCCCAACTTTTTGGAAGACCTCTCCAGTTCTAGGCGTTTTTGTATGAAAAATAATTAGGGCTGGGGGGGCTTGGGGGGCCTTAGACGCTGTCCGTCGTGATAAGTTATGTCGATTTGATAAGGGAAAAAGTCACCCCCCCCCCGCTCGCAGATTTGGACCCCGACCTCTCCAACCTTGAGACTAGAGCGTGGTGGCGCCCATGTCTGCAGGTGGCGATAAATGATCTGCGCAACTTCATCCCAATGGCAAGCGAGCGGAACCTGATCATCGCCGACGACTACCCGATCACCTCGAGCCTGGGACTAGCGATCGGCAAGGCTTGGAATGAAACGATCAAATCTGGAAAAATCAAAGAGCTGATGAAATGTTCCACTGCGAACGGAAAAAGAGGTTTCAGCGTGGGCACTGTCGTGTAAAGGTGCTTTCACATTGGGTCGACAGGGCGGTCTTCCTGGATGAACTTCTCCCGCAGGACAACCGGAATCCGCTCACAAGACCCACTGTGAACAGGCGTCTCCAGCGACGACGCGTCATCCCGCAAGACGCGTCTTCGCGCAAGCGATGGCTTTACGCGGCATATATGTACATTGTTGTTACTGGGAAGACGAGTAGACGATGATGCGAAAACGCATGCGTCGTCCCGGCAGCCCTGTCTTTGATGCATGACGTGTCATCACGCAAACGCAGGGCGGCGTTATGGTATGCTTCTCCCCCCCCCCCCTCCGAAAACATGCTGGTGAACCCTCCACAGCTCCCTTCGAAACGAACTCACGAGCGGGGGAGAGGGTCTGACAGAAATTGTTTTCACACACTTTAACAACATACTTCAAACCGAGTGGGCCCCTCATAACCTCCGCATTCGGCACCCAAAAAATTGATTAAAAAAACATTGCAATATGCAATTTTATGCATTACCGTGTCCGATTAATTACTAGGTCAAATACAAGACTTTTTTTCCCTCAGCCGTGGGCCCCTCCCGGCCTGGGCGCGGGGGCCCTAACGCCGGCACTGTCATCACGGCCGCCTTCCCATGAAGACCGTTCTTTATGGAAGACAGCCGAAAGAACAGCCCGGATGACTCAATGTAAAAACACCTTAATCAGCAAGACAGGCATCGCCTAACATGGTGATGTGAGCTGCTGCTGCTGTTGTTGTTGTTGTTGTTGTTGTTTTTGTTGTTGTAGCCCCTTGCGGGAAAAAGTGATGCCCCATTGCACCAGTTGATGGTAGTTGGTGGTGGTTCCACCATAGATTGGTAGGCGTCGTATGAACACTTTTGGCTGACGAATTTAAACCACTCTTGCCAAATGGTGCACAAATGGTGCGCGAGGTGACTCGAAATCGTTGCCGCGGCCGGGATTCGAATGGACAACTGCCGTACTCGTAATTTGTGACCAGCGACTTAGACCACTCGGCCGCAACGCTTCGTCCTGCCAAATGGTGGCAGCAGAGGCAGGACTGTCGGGCATAGTTTAATGTCATGTCCCGGACACGATATCAGCTGCCGCAGCCTGCAGTACACTTGAACAAGTTACCTGTTGCGTTTGAAACCTTTACGCGTAGAACCTTATACATACGCTTTCAAATCGCCTACGCGGTTTTAAAAATTTGAGGGCAGTAACGCCTGCCTGTGCAAGTTATTTTACTTTATTTGGTTGATTCCTACACTTAGGACTACTAGATGAATAAAAGAATTTTGTGTGTTTACTAACGTTGTGAAGTAGGCCGAGGCAAAAAAACTCTACGTTTCTTTCCTTTGGATTCTTTCTATCAAAGTTTCTTTCCACGTGAAAACTGGATCAGAATTTTGAGATTTAACGATGTCCTCCCTCCCCTACCTCGTCGAATTGACCGATCAAATTATTCGATGCAATTCTCTCATAGATTTTCATTGGTTAAATCGGACTACAAAATTAAATCGCACTTCAAATCGAGGTCGAGCAACCGGCAGTTAGAGAAGTCTGGTCTGGATACACAGATTGATAAAAGAAGGTCAGGTGAAAGTTCCATCAGCACACTCCTCCCCCTCCCGCGGCAAGAGTTAATTTCGGAGGGAAATGGAGTAGGCCACATATGCAAAGTTTTAGATATTTATAGTCCTCCCCCCCCCCCACCAACGAATCCTGGATTAGTCCTTGAACATGTGCATGCACTGCACACGATGGAGGCGCACAACGGTGCGTGCTCATAACATGAAATGCGTGCAACGCGCACATCGACACATGCATGAACTTTTCTTTTTCTTTAATCGATATTATAAACACTCGTTCAATAATTATCTATTTAATCAACAGCAGAATGTTTCAAGACTCTGGTAGAAATAGTAACAAACTAAAAAACACCGGCTCAACATCTTGTACAACACCGGCCTACAGGATGAATGCAGAAGCGCATAATCCTCTTGTCACAAGATCATTGTCAATACCTTTTCTCTAGCTTTGCATATAACCACAGGCTCATCGCTTTCATAAACAATGGCTCATTATCCACAATGTCATCAATTTAAGATCACCAGTTTTCGCAAACAATGGCTTATCATCCATATTTATCATGTAGGATTTATTCAGTGGCGCCTTCAAAATTATCACTTTTCACAAACACTGTCCAATCAACTATCCACGTAATCTTAGACCATGATGTCATCACTTTTAACCAACAGTCCAGTCTTCTATACACTCACACACAGACTACAACGTCATCACTTTTTACAAACGCTCGTCCACGGCCGCCTTCAGTTCCTTGACTACCACATCGTGCCAGCGTCGCCGTGCATCCATCAAGTCCAGACAGATCTCTGCGTGGCCCGCGCCGCGCAGGATAACAGCACGAGGGTACGGTACTATGCACCGTGCGCACAGAGCCTCGCCCAGCAGCAGGGAGGAACTCAGAGGGACCGTAGAGTCTGCGTCGCCGTGCAGGAGCACCAGTGCGGGCAGTCTGCGACACCGCAAGGAAATACATAATAATACACAAAATAGATGACAAACAAGAGAATGTAGAGAAACCAGACTACAGCTTCACACAAATAAAATAGGAGTAGCGCTACGACTGCACCTTCTAAAGCAGGTATAGTGCTATTTGCAAGCAATCGAAAATTGCATAGGCCCATGCTATGGAAGTCGATTTAAACGTATTTAGCAACACTAGTCATAATTCAAATTGAACAGAACCAGAACGTAAGACTTATGATTTCATAAGAACTGACCCGTGATTCTTTTATGGAGTAGCAGATAGAAACACCCAGACTCTAGCTACCAGTTACTATTTAGTATTTTAGTATAGTGCTAACCTTCAGATGACCTACCTGCTACTGAGTATCATTATTGATGTAACCTGACCCGGATCTCTGACCTATGATTGGTCGGCAGAGTGCGAGCGATGACGGTGGGAGAGAACTTGCTGAAGTGGTCTGGTGCGTACATGGCACGCGCCATTGTTGACACATCCTCCACACCCCGGACTGTCTCGTATTGATAGTGCGCCGCCACATCGTACACGCCGCACAGCCCTGCACAGCAACACACAGAATTTGACTAAGTACCATAAACCTAGAAAGCAAATCATCTAAGCTGAGCGCCACGCAAATGAGGATTGTCAGAGGTCACACAATGGCTGTACTGATTTTGTTTTAAAGTTCTATGCTGCTATTGGCTACAAATGAGCCATAAACTATATAAGCTAAATAAGCCATAAACTGCTAAATAGCTGAATGCAAATGTGCATCTTATATGTAAATTTCTTGCGTGTCACGGCGCGACGCATATATATTCTCGACGTCAAATATATATACAATAAAAAAAATTTACTCAATAATCATAGGGCATTAACAGATCGCATCAGTGCATGAATAATATTTAAAGAAATGTTATTATCTGTAGGGATGCACTGACAATAATTAATGCAAATAGGGTTGCATAGCAGCTTTTTAAAAGTATCGGAAGCTTACCGACGACTAGTTTCACAGACGACAGGACGTCCTTGCCGACCCTAATTCTCTGCAGCCTGTCGGGCGACCCCACGACCCCTGTCTCCACGGCAACCGTGCCCTCCCAGTCGCCCTCGACGACCGGGAGAGGTTGGGGCGCGCCGGGGTCAACGTCCCCGGCCGATGAGGAAAGTTTTACGTCTGCCACAAGGACAAAGGAATCCATGACGTCTCCCTCCACAGGTGGACCTAGCCTACCGAAAGAAGAATTATTTATTTATTTCCTACATGACAAAACGGTCAAGCCTCAATCAATCACAATAACGCATACTAATACTTTAAACTGGTTCAAATGATTTTTGACCTTTTGTGCCACGAGAAAGCAAATTTAAAAAACAAGGACACAAAACAATGACGCAAATGAGCTAATCAGATAAAAATATTCTTTATTTGTATTATACATATTCCCAAAGCGAAAAAATAGCATCAATTCAGAACATAATCCAGTGTCTGTATACTATACTACTCGGCAGCAGCGTAAGAAATTCAAACAGTGACGAACGCCAGCGAAAATCTAAATCTCATCACCAGCAACAAATTCAAAGTTCTCAATTTTCTGTCCAATCTAATCACAAATGATTTCATACAAAACGATCCAAAAGTGAGCATCTAAATGTAAATAACCCGTATCCGCGCAAAACTGAATCCGCACCTGGTATCAGATTCCTTCATCAATCCGCCCTCCGCAGCCTCTGCTCCGTCGACAACGCAGAAGGAAGTCTGTGTTCCTGCAGCCCCTTCGATTCCGCTCTGAGCTCCTGCCCCCTCCGGCCCGGCAAAGGGGTCGCCTCCCTTTGGTGCGATCGGAATATTGATCGAAACGCGAGAAGTCTCCGATGAACTGCTGGCGTGATCAGTTACTGAAAAAAATGTTTATCACTATTTTTACAAGTGCTTAAAAATGACCTAAAATTTACACGCGCACCTGACCTCGAAATAAGGCAATTGGTTGCCAATAAATTAAAGGTGTGAATTGATTGATTCAAATATGAGTTGGAAAACAGCAGGTTAGTAACTACTAACTAGCATCAAGTCTTCAAAGGAATTGACACAGAAATCGCATTGAAGAGCGAGCCCTACAAACGTTTTGAGATTTATCTCAACAAAATATTATCAAATCAAAATATATAAATACCGCAAAAACAATTTTCAAAATAAACAGTGCAATGCGCATTAGTGCATGAATTCGATACTCCAAAAAAGATATATCGTCAGAGTACAAAGTGGTACGCAGATTATAACTGAAAAATTTCTAAACATTTGATCTCCTACCAACCTTGTTGCAATTGATACAAATGACATCAGACCATATTGAACACTACAGCAATCTTATTAACCGTGTGGCAGGGTCGCAGTCCGCTTTACCGACCGCCCACAGGTGGAGCCTGAGCCCAGACTAACAACCTTCACCGACAGACTGCCACCCTGCGCTGCCTCGCTATCCACTCCCCCGTCAGGCCCCTCCTCCTCCCCAGGGGCCGAGCCCCCGGCTAATCGGCGCAGAGATAGCTCCAGCACAGTCAGCACGGCGAGGTGGGCGCCCGCCGAGTGACCAATCAGAGCAATGCGCTCCTGAAGTCAACCAATCAGAGCATACATTTTTAAGTTGACCAATCGCAGCAATGTAGTTTTTTTATTCAATCGGCTGTAATGAAGTAACAGTTGCGCTAAGCTCGTTTCACAAAGAGCAGGAGTATCGCTATGCACGCTTGATCAGGGCAGAAATTTATAATCTTGGTTAGCGCTCACGCTGTTGGCGTGGAACATGCTGGCGTACTGATGCACCCACTCAAGCGCATCGCTGACGTCCTGAACCATGTCGTCGACAAAGCCCTGCGCATGACAATAAACCGCTAGCACGTGACTATAAGAACCACTGGCTCAGGGCAGAATCCAGAGTAACACGTAAATTGCTAACATACATTACGCAAAGATATTGACAAATTTTAATTCTCGAGGAGTGAAAAATTAAGTTGCATAATTGAGCGAACAATTTAGTTATATAATTTAATGACAAATTAAATTGTATAACTGATAGAACAATTCAGTTATATCGATACACTACAACTATCTCGTCATTATGCCCATTACGCCATCATGCTCGTATGCCTGTTATGAACCGCCTTTATATATAAAATCTCTAAAACGACAGCTTTACTTCAAAGGTCACCCAGGCCACAAAATCAATCGGATAGGCTCTCCCTGCTCACTGACCCTCGGATAGATGGAGTAGTTGGGACAGACAACGATCGCCTCGAGAATATCTGAGAGATGAGAGCAGAGCATCCCGTACATGCTCTTGTCCCCGCTGCCCCACGTACCCCCGTACAAAAACACGACCACCGGGTACTGCCCCCTCCGGGTCTCCTCGAGCCCCCCCCGTGCACCCTCTAGCCCTCCCCGGGCCTCTGGACCCCCCTCCCTGTGGGTGGAAGCAGAGGAGGCTCCGGCGGGGAAATAGACGTCGAGACAGTTGTTGTTAATGCCGTACGGAATATTCTAAAAACACAAAATCAGCATATAAAATAAAAAACGTAAAGAATAAGAGTAAAATCATAATATGATACAAAAGATAGATAAGGTTTCTAACTCCATTGCACTAAAGGGAAAAGTTAACAGAAAATTTTAACTACTAGTAAATCTTTCACGTTGCAACCTTATAATATATTCATTGCCACCTTACAATATATTCATTAAAGAAGAGCACAGTCATCATGAATTGCCACATAAATTAAAACCAGTTGTGTGACGAAGTCAATTACCCAAACTAAAAACAACCCCTCCCCCATTGCTAAAACAAAATAAACCTTGGTGGCGCGTGATTGGTCGACAGTGGTGTAGAAGTAGCGCCAGCGTAGCGCCAGTCTGATGTAGCGCAGTGACGCCAGCTGCTGCAGCAGGGCCCGGTTCAGTGCCAGGACCTTGCGAGGGCTCAGAGCACGCGCGTAGCGGTCACGCCCTATTGGCCAGCCGTACAGCACGTTGGCCAATAGCGCGACGGCGTAGGGAACCGCGACGGCAGTGGCGGCCAATAGAAACGTCGCCTTGAGCGCTGACCTCGCCATTGAGGTCATGTCGCCTGGTTATGCGCAAGCTCAAACCTTCTGAAAAATACAATCAAAGAATATATTTAGGAATCATCAAAAACATCGGAAAAATGTTAAAATGCAGATAATATAATTGACGAATATCTAAAAGCAAGAGATTAGGTAAGTAGCGCATAAAAAAACTAATACTGCTTATTTCATTCGCCTGGTTTTGTTAAAGGATCACAGCCTGTTGGAGGGGAGGGGCACTTTATCATAGAAGACTTGTACCAAGAACAACATCGCAGGCTGTTGGAGGTCCTATGTAACGTCGCTATACAGAACTTGGCACTACCTAATATGGACGTAAGTGTATGTTTCAACCTCTACACAACCGGCCGCATAGATGTGTCTGAGGGGGGCGGTTAGGATTATTAGGGCGGGGCCGATCTGGCGAGCGATAGATCGGCGAGCGATAATCGGGGAGATGCAAAAGTCTCGCACTCAAAGCAAGAAGAGTTACAAGAACCAGCTAGAAATAAAATTGATCTACGTCGCGACCCGCCAGCCGCGTACAACCAATCATCTTCAACTTTAACTTCACTGCCAAATTTTGTCGCTGCAATGCTTCCAATGAATGATTTTACACGGATATGCAATGATTGCTTATCCCACTATCTAAGATAATTAAAGTTAACCAAATCATGTCAAAATCATTGATTTATTATGCCTTCGATGACATTATTATGTCAAAAACTCTAATCAAATTTTTTGAGACGATTAATTCGCCGAATTTTTCTTTTTACAGTGTGGCCCCAAGACACGATTACAATTTCTTTTAGCGAATAAACGAAATAAATAGTAGAAATCAGTTATTGTTTACATCCACGTCGGCGCGTTATCAACTTATCATTTATAGATTTGTCTTAATTTATTGCCTAATAACTATTATAAGAGGGTGGTAGTTTATTTGAGAACTATAAAGATGATGGCCGAAGATTCAAACAGGGTCACGCTGAATTTCGGTGAAGAACACGATCCAGGGACGAGGGGAAGATTTCAGTCAGTGATCTCAATGCAACATTTAATACATGTATACATAGTTATTTTTTGCTATTACGTGTTTTTCAACAAGGGTGAAAAATGTGAACTCCGCGTGTTGTTAGTGTTAATTCTAACCCTAATTTTGTAGCGTATTTTGGACGCTAAAATCCAGATTTACCTAATTAGTTGTCACTTCTGAAGCTATGACCGGTGAAATTTATCTATGCTAGACCTATGTTATTTATTTAACGTTAAGAAAAATAATGAATGATATTAATGTATGACATTAATGTGTGTGAAAATGTCTGGTTATTTACCAGTTAGTGTTTATGCTTTGAACTTGCAGACATCCCGTGGCTCTTGGGTTTCACCTCTGCTTCCGAGTGCTCTCCCTAGTGGCGTACCTGCTCTGTGGTCTGATTGGCGGGGACAGCTTCGTTTCCAACTTTGTCGTCATTGTCGTTCTTCTGTCTCTTGACTTCTGGACGACGAAGAACATCACCGGTAGGCTTCAGTGTTGCATTCGCCCTACCTTGTTTGATATTTGCTATAACTGATAGCAAATATTAGCGTTAGACCAATGATAGGTCATTGTTGGTCTAATGCTTGCTGGACATGTGTTTCATGGTATCTCCAAATTTAAGTTTGATTAGTAGAATTTAAGATTTTGAGTCCCATGTATGCTGTGTTGAATTACGTTGGTGATTCAGTTCTCCTTTGTGTAATGTGATTATGTTGTGTAGTGGGAGTAACGTATCTTTTTTGTAGTTTGTTTGTCTTGGACACTCTTTGTTTGCAGTTTGACTATTGAGCATCCTGCATACTACCTTCAGTGGAATCACTGTCATATGTTCTTCATATCGTTACGCGAGTGCTTTGAGTTATTTTTAGCTGTATACTGTGACGTGTATGGAACCATCGGTTATGTTACTGGGTGTGTGGTTGACACAAGACAGTAGTTGTGGCTGATGCTAGTTGTGGCTGATAGTAGTTGTGGCTGATGCTAGTTGTGGCTGACAGTAGTTGTGGCTGATGCTGGTTGTGGCTGACAGTAGTTGTGGCTGACACTAGTTGTGGCTGATGGTAGTTGTGGCTGACGCTAGTTGTGGCTGACACTAGTTGTGGCTGGCAGGGCGCCTACTGGCCGGGCTCAGATGGTGGAATCAGGTCGATGAGGACGGACAGAGTCGCTGGGTCTTTGAGGCGCGCAAGGTCTGTGGTCTACTTATCATACTAAACCGTAGCAGCTGGCAGCTTCGATAACCAGGATTAAGCTTAGCCCTCATAAAACATGAGTAGCGTTACGCCTTCTCCTTCTAAAACAATCATAGTGCGACTGATCAGCCTTTAAACATCCTTATCCATTATCCTTATCACGTGGCATAGGCCTACGTGATGTAGGCTTATGCCACGACAGTCAATTTTCACGCAAAATGCTATGCTGGCCCATTTCAAATTAGGCGTACAATGTGTCTCCGAGCAAAACTATGTAAACTACGCTTGATAAACTTAACTCTGTGGTTAGCCTTCACTTTTTGATATGATTGTTTGGAAAATTTGAAGTTTCTGGGGCAGCTGCATTTTGCTGGATTTTATTCTTAGCAGTTTGGAACTGATTTTTGATGAGTTTTATGAATTGATTTTTTGCCTTGTAGCGCTGGATTGGACCAATGATTACAGACTTGGTGAGTAGGCTACAGCTGTTGAGCTGTGAGAGCTGCAGCGAACAGAGCAAATTACTAATCAGTGGTAATGAGAATTCAGTTTGGCCCTTACAAAATATGAGTAGCGTTACGCCTGCTCCTTATAAAACAGGAGTAGCGCACTCCTATGCCTTTCAAAAAAGGAGTAGACCTAGAGTAAGCCTACTCCACCATTGTCCATTTTTATGAGTAATCCTGCTCCGGCCCATTTTCAAATCCAAGTAGTTAAAAAAAAGAAGTTGTTTTTGGAGTACTATTCCTACTAAACTTATCCCTGGTGGTAATTGTTGGATTATTTCATTGCAGAGTAATTACGTGACTGACTGTGATTGACAGGGCGCGTCGGGCCAGGGGGCGGAGTCTCGCATATTCTGGCTCGGCCTCATTGGGTCACAGGTGCTCTGGGTAGTCTTTGCGTTCATCGCTCTGATCACCTTCAAACTCCAGTGGCTCGTGAGTACTTTTACTCCGGTCACCTTTACACAAATATATACGAATATAACGTTTTTGAGGCAATGTTAATAATATTGATAGTTATTTTGAGCTGCGAGTGTGTATTAGCCTTTCATTTATTGCCTGCGCTTCTGTACGCTGATGTTTTACTGTGTGTTGTTTATGTGCCAATTGTTGAGCCTACACTTCGCGTGTGCGAATAAATGATGTGTATAATGATGAATTTTTTATTTTGGTGCTCCGCTCAGATAGTGGCTGGTGTGGGAGTGACGCTGAATGGCGCGAACCTGTACGGGTACGTGCGCTGCAAGATGGGCACCTCTCAGAACATCTCGACCGCCGCCAAGAACTTCCTCGGCAAGCAAGTCCTCGGCTCAGTGAGTCAGATCACTAGATTTTACTAGATTTCACTAGGTTTCACTAGATTTTTGCTAGAATTCTTGTTATCATAGAACGGTTGATTGCTTATAATCACAATAGTGGAGAGTTGCTGGGTTTTTATGCGTTAGTGGTTTTGCTCTTACTAGATCTTTTACTAGAATTCTTGTTGCAATTTTTGCGTGAACGAATCATGCGTATTATAATATTGGAGAGTTGTGGGGTTTTGTTGAGTTAGAGGATTTGCTCTTACTAGATATTTGGCTGACATTTACTGGAATTCTTGCTGTAGTTTTTGTATGGTCGGTTGCATATATATAGGAGCTGTGTGATTTTTGTGAGCTATTAAGCTTGTCATCCCTGCTGATCAATTCACAAGTTGTTTGTTTTACCTTATACATTGATTTATCTATATTTGGGTTAATATATTAAGCGTTGCAATTGAATTTATTAATAACAACGAATGGTGAGGGGGAAGGGAGCGATCGCTCTTCTAATTTGAGTAGTAGAAAGCAGAGACATAATTATTTTCCCCGCCCAACCAGCACAATCCCTCCAATAGATGTCCCCCTAACAATAGTGTAAAGGCAGACAGCATAAAAGTTGTGCTTAACAATATTTTTTCTCGTAGGACCCTATGTATTTATATTCACTGAGTTTTTACAAAATTCAGTGAGTTGCATGTTATGTTGAAAGTTATTTGGGTAGTATGTGATTTTAAATTGTGCGTTATGCTACCGACATTTTATGATTTTTGAACACTTCATTGTAGATGCTATCGAGCATGTCTAAAACAAACGATCAGCCCGCGCCAACTCAGCATCTATAGCTCCATAGAACTACCGCTGCGCTCGTCACTAAAGCTTCGCAGAACTTGCTGCAAACTTTATTCTATAGCTTAACAGAACTGTTGAGATCATATTTATAGTTGCAGAGAGACTCAGCCATGTGTGATAATTGCAAGGATTTTCACTATAGCCCTTCGTTTCATTGAAGGGCAGCGACTGAAAACAAATTTTTATGGAAGTTCTATACTGCAGACAGTGTGGGGACTGGAAGACTGAACTTTGCAATGCAAAGATGAACAATGTATGATAACGGGGAGTGAAAGTTGGCACAGACTTGTACATACTAACTCTGGTTGGTGTTGTAGCTTTGTACATTGCATTTATCGTCTTTTTGGAATTTGTAATTATTACAATGGTTGATAAGTTTATTGCTGGTTTTTGATTGGTCAGAGGATGTGGACTAATGCTCAGTTCTTCAATACAGTTCTAAAATTGTGCTCACAGAATCGAGTGAGTTCTGACCTATCAGACAGCAGACAATTAGGTCCGAGATCAACTTGACCTAGATCTCAATCCGTAAATATTGACGGTTCAGCAACGATTAATTGATCTGATAAACTTTAAATTTCGCATTGAAGAACTGGGTATCAGTGAAACTTTAATGTCAACAATTTGAGGGTGATTCTTGTGTTCGGTGATCTGATGTTACAAGCATACCAAAATTTAAAGTTCTGCATGTACATTACTCTTGTTGATCGGTCCTAAATTAAATTTAAATTGCTGTCAAACATGACGTTTTTGCTGCACGTTATTTTGGCAGATTTGACTAATGGAAATTTTGCTGAAACTGATTTTAACGTTTTAAGAACCGCACATTAATAATGTATAAACAGCCTGAGCAGCGTTATTTTTGGATGATTCACGAAATTCGTCAAAATGACATGCGCGCTAAATTGTATGTTCTACACTATATCGAAGTTGACTTGAATTGAGATCTAACCACTAAAATATTAAAGACGCGTGTATATATCTAAAAATAATCAGGATATAATTCCTCGCAAATTGTCAGATACTTGATGAGGGCAACAATGTACACAATAATTCTTCAACAAACGTCTGAGAGCTCAGAAGTAAGAAGCACAGAGGAAGCATGATGTCTGTACGATCTAGCCTATAGCAACTACATCTCACTACAAATCTTGATTCAAAACAATCAACAAATCATAACACCACTTGGCAGAATGACATTTTCTCAGCTATTCAAATAAAAGAAATCTAATAATCAGATTTCGTTCTTTTATATGTCCCTCGGGAAAGTAGTACCAAGGGCCAAAAAAAGGTAAAATAATTATCTAAATGACAAATCCATGCTTGCAATGATGATTGAGAGAACGTACGATTAGCGCTAAACAACATTAGCTCAGTGAACACTCAAGTCAGGGCAGAGTTACTGAATCCAAGTGCTTGAGAAGAATAATTAGCAATCCTGTGGATAACGCCCCAATAGGGCAAAGTTCCTCGCACGCCATTGCTAGCGTCGAGGAGTTCAATTTAAGGTCTCGCGCGTCTTGAACACAGGTAGCAAATTTTCCATATTAGAGCGTCATCCAGTCTGTGAAATTGCCAATAACTCCGCTCACGCAAACATCACATTTTCACTTCATTTCGAGTGGCTCTTGTCCACAATAATACTCTTCACGTAACGCGTCGCAATTATTTATCGAAGCTACAGTTTCATCATCAACAAAAACAAGAACGAAGCAATGTCGAGGGACTCAAAACGACGCACAACAGTCAGTCACAGGTTAGATTAGGCTGCGTGCATAGAGATTGTGGCCTAGTTGCCAACACGATCATCAGCGCAGTCAATGACATAACTACAAACAGACGCGTACAATATAAGAATCACGTTGGATAATCACACGATGAGGAATTCTAAATTGCCGGTCCATTTTGAGGTCATTAGAGGGTCAACAACGACAAGAGTCATACAGCGCAATAGCTGTTCAGCGCAATAGTTGTGCAGCGCAATAGTTGTTCAGCGCAATAGTTGTACAGCGCAATCCGCACAATTTACAGTTCGGAGTGTGCTCACTATCATACGCAGAATCTACACATGCACCAACTACCCAGTCCTAATTGACACTGCTGCAATACGTGACAAAAATCTCGAATTAACTCCACATAGATCTCAGGATCAACTTGGCAGAGACAGTCTGGCTAGCGCGTGATAACAAAGCAAGCCTATCATCAGAGTTAAGTTTAGCAGGCGCACTATGTCAAAAATGACGGCTATATACAGTTGCACGCCTAATTTGAAACGGACAGGCGTAGCATTACACATGAAAATCGATAATAGTATCGTGGGTATATGCTGTTTTAAAAGGCTGAGCAGTTGCACTATGACTGTTTTAGAAGATGCAAGCGTAACGATACACGCGCTTTACAAGGGCCAAACTGAATCCTGCCTATCACCGTTTTTTGCCCTCGCTGGGGGAGGAGGAGTAGACGGAGATGCACTGGTCCATGCTGCCCACCGCAAGCTTCAACTGAAACGAGCGACGCGTGACTGATATGAAGCAGATGAAGGCTGTCAAGCAGAATCCCCTAATGATCTATCCATCAGTCACTGACTGTGTTTATATCTGAGAACAGCTCGAGGGCCAGGCTAGTGTTTCATGCACTGGCATATTTTTAGACGATATCGGCAAAAAAAAATTCACATTCACATAAAATGTATCCACCAATATAAAATTGGAGTAAGAATTATAAAGGAAAGAAATAAATATAAAAATACAGAAGCAATACTAAATAGGCATGTTGTTAAAAGGGCACTATATAGCCAATAGAAATGAAGCGGGTCACAAACTAAGTGAGTCATACCTTGAGCGGGTGGAATGCGAGACAGGTGACTTGGCCGATGCGCTGACCCATGAATCCCTCGTGGTACTTGATAGTACTGAGAGCCTCTCCGCTGTGTCCGTACACACTGATCCACTGCTGCGCCGAACCACTGAGCAGACAACCAGGTCAGGTCAACGGAACAGGGTCAAGTGCAGCGGCTAGGCATTCATTGGTAGAAAGTACGTCAAAAGCTCGCCCGATTTAAATAGCAGAAACGAGATAGTGAGGATAAATGGTTCGCTTCAGGGTTCAATGCTGAACACGACACGCCAGTTGTACAGTCAAGCGGTTCAATAAAGAAGACTTATGAGTTCTCATTGTACATACAAATGTGATCAATACAATAAGATCATAATTACAATGAAAAAAGCCCATAACAATTTGAGGGATGTTAAAGGGGTGCGAAATATTATTATTCTTCATTTGCGCTGTATACGCTACAATGGCTTCCATGAGATCGAGTCAACAAACAAATGAACAAACAAACAAGTACAGAAACAAACGAATAAACAAGCAATAAAACGGACAAACAATTAGACGAGTAAACAAGTAAGCAACAGACCTGGCGATGACATCACAGTACTGGTGCGCATCCAGCGCGGTCAGACCGCCCGACGTGTTGATGACCCGCAGTGATTCGCCGGCCCTCCGGGCGTCCCACAGACGAATGTCTCCATTGGTGCTGCACACGACCAATCACAGTCAAGCACTCACTACTCCTACAACTATCACTTTATCCCATTTTCAATCTTCATCCTTTCTTTCAACATAAATAATTGCCATATACCACCTTCAGCTGTTACTAGTCATTAGCAATTATTAAATGCAATATGCAATATACAGAACTAACACATATATTATCACCGCATAAGAGATTCAATTGCAGAGAATAAAATCTTAAAACCTAATTAATGATGCATAGACCACTCAAGCAGGACCATCAATATATTCATACACTAGCGTAGCGTTACATCCAGAAAGTCAAAATTAAAATACCTAAGTCAAGCGATGGACCCTGATAAAAAAAATCACACGATACCAGTAGGGTCCAGAGCTGACTGATCTAAAACTTTAAAAAGAATAAGAAAAGAAGAAATGGAGGCCCGACCTGGCACTGACGACTCTGTGTTGATGAGAGCGGAGGGCATAGGCCTTGACAACCCACGTCGGGTGTTCTCTGAACGTCACCACGTTACTGCACGCACAGTAGACAAGCAGAGAATACAACAGATCTCTGTGCGTACATTGCAAATCAATAAAAGTCCTAAATACAGCTTAACCTCTAGTAGGTTTCGCAGCTATAGTACTGCAAAGTTACTGCAATTCAATGAAAATGGCACCATCTCGCTGCTGCATTTTAAATATAACAGCCTACTATGAGCAAAAGAATACTACTTTGTATGCACACCTATTTTATTTGTTCGTTTTAAGACTGGCGTCCCTTCCTGGATACAAAAATTAAACAGCATGGCGAATGCACGTCGGTGAAAAAAACCAGCCACTGCTCGTGCGGGAAAAATCATAACTAACTTGCTCGTGCATCTACAAGGAAAAACTACACAAAATGAACAAAGGAATAATTTAGCATCAATCACATATTGCTGACAGAATCAAGTTTGATACGAATTAATGTCCCTTGCCTATCATCCAACATTACACATTTCACTACAATTAAAATGCATCTTAACGCAATCCAAAAATCGTCCAAACTGACCGTCAACTAACTATAACTTGTTTTACAAATTAAAGCCGCGGATGTCATTGAAGAGGACTGACCAGCTGTTGGGGGGGGCGCGGATGTCAAAGACCCTGACAGTCCCGTCCCCACACCCCCCCACCAGCCCGCTGTGAGAGTGCGCGTCCAAACTGAGGCTTGTCACACAGCTGTCGGCAGTGGTGGGCACGTCCTGCACACAGCGACAACAGTTTAATGACACACACAGTAAGACGCAACGCTCATCAGAGCAATGATTTTATGTACTACATGCATGTACTACATGTAGTACATGCATGTACTACATGCATGTAATACATACGTAACACATAAAAATAATTGTAGCACCAGCAATAAACTAATAAGACGTTAAAATGCGAATGTAGTCACTTCATAGAACAAAAACTGCACATTTTATTACATCTCTCCCCATTAACATTTTGCACCCCGTTTGCAATACTATATATGCTACTTGTGGACCGCTAAACATGCCACATCTGCACCACTACATATGCTACTTTGCAACACCATAGAGTGGCATGTAAAGTAATGCAAGGTGGCATACCTTGCGTTAGTATACATGCCACTCTTGCACCACCATACATGCTGCGCTTTGCGCCACTACATGCTCCACTTTACGCCACTACACCATGCTCCACTGACCGCCACTTTAAGTTCTCGCTCCAGGTCCCAGTGGCAGATGAGGCGCACGTCCCCCGTGGCAAACAGCATGCCGGTCGTAGCGTCGTAGTCCATCACCATCCCGGACCCTGCGGCAAGCAAAATCAACTCTAAACCAAACCACAACCCTAACCCCCACACAACCCCAGCTGACCTACAGCCATAGAGCTGAAAACAGACAGCAGATCTTAAGATCTACTTCTGACAATACCGCAAGGAATACGAAAGAGCAAAAATAACATAATTTAATACCTCATTGGTTTTGCTGCATTGTAGTCAAGAAAAATTATGAAAAAGGATTCAAAATAGCGCCATCTTGCTAAAGAGCTTGAAAAATAGCGCCATCATGTCGCAAAGTCACAAAGTCGCTAAATGCATTTTAACTAAAATACCGACTAGGGGTCAAAAATCTAAAATTGCACTTTAGTGAAGCTTAATTGAATGCAAGAAACAGATGTCGAGGTAAGCGATTGTGACAGGGCCTCACAATGTCATGAATAATTTGAGGCAGTGAGACCGGGATACAGCAAGAACGGCTGAGTTAACATGATATTAACAAAACAAACATGATAAAATGCACGAGGCAAAGAACAGCTCCCTTTTTAAAATTTGCCTCTCAAGTCCAAGAAGCTCTGGGCTACAGACTCATTCTGCAATATCCCCGGCTCGAAAGGGCGCCTACCCTTGGCGGTGGGGATCATGTCCGTGAGCGCGGTGAAGGCTGTGACTAGCGTGGGGAGGGTGCTGGCCGGGCCGTCCTCAGCCAAGTAGTCTCTGAACACCTTCACCACACCGTCGTCTGGGTACAGACACAACAACATCAATCAAAAAATAAAAAATATAATGTACATAAATAACACGCTTGCATGCAAATATGACAATGCTTTTTAAGTCAACACAAAAAGTACAATTTTAAATATTCAAATAAGTAATGCACATATTGATACATGCCTCTCTCATATCATCATTTTGCACCATCTTTTGCGCCACACGCCGCATTTGCACCACTATACATTTGCACCATATACATTTCACTTTTGTGTCACCATACATTCATTTTTGATCCAATTTTATAAAGAATTCTATAAACATTTGATAAAGAAGAAGAATTCAGTAGAGAGCGCTATCAAGCTGTCTTACGGCTAGTGAGAGGCATAACTCAACAGGGATTGTCACTCATTGGATCTCGTGAACCACTAAGGAAGACTAAGAGACATCGAGCACTGGTGACCAATCAAAAGCAACCAGGTCACGCGCAGATGGACCGATCAAAAGTAAGTAGGTCGCATACCGGAACCAGTCATGAGCAGGGTGAGATCGTGGGAGTTGATGAACTCTGTGTAGGTCACGCGCGTGTAGCGCTGGTTGCGATTGGAGAACCCGTTTATTCGCGACCCCTGCTCCCAATCCCACACGCTGCAGCAAAACTGATTAATTAAAATTTTATCTATTCTTTTTTTCAAATACAAAAAAGCACAGACAACTCAACAATCACTGTGAATTTAAATATTCATCAAGGCTAAGCATATGCATAAAACAGGGAAATCGCAGTCAGGCAATTTTACCCGGCAATTTTAATTCCGCCCCATACCTGATGTGGTCCTTGTCGGCGACGGTCAGCCAGGGTTCGTAGGGGTGAAAGCGAAGCGCGGAGGGCGCGCCGAGGTTGCGTGTCGTGAACACAAGGTCGTCAAACCTGACCTGCTCTGAAACCAAACAGAAAATTGACTAAGCGCCTTTGGTACTGATTAGTGTGGTTCCTTTCACTTGAATAGGTAGCTCAATTATGGTTGACTGCTTTACCTACTCCTACGAAATAAGAAGAAGACTGACTGTTGGTGTCAAGTAAAACCACAATAGCAAAATAAAACTATAAAAATTTGACGAATAAAATAAAACTTGCTCTATCGTTCGTACACTTTGAAGCTAATTTGAGAGCTCTCATGCTATTCAAAAATATACACAAGCATATAGCAAAAAGCTACTACAGTAGTTCAATACAAAAGTTTTGCTGGATAATTCAAGAATAACGATCTATCCCGGATAGCATTAGGCAGGTCTTCTGACACAAGCTGGAACTTAAAACACAAGCTCCAAAGCACCAAATATGTCATCATCATCTTTCCACTGCCATGAAGCAAAGTCGCAATAGCATGAAAGACACACAAGCAGCAAATCCAAACAAGAAGTTAACGCGAGACAGACAGACTCGATGCTAAGCGCCTACTGTTTCGTCTCGCCAGGTCCGCGGCCTCCCTGTCGGCACGCGCCGCGCTCACGTAGCGGTACTCCTGCTCGAGGTGCGGCGCCCCCTGGGGGTCAACGCCGGGGTCGGCGTCGCGCATGAGCGGCTGGGTGAAGTAGCGACAGTTCCACTCAAACAGGTCTGTCCTCACCACTAGAGGCTCAGTGGCGGAGGAGGATGTCTGCGAGGCAGGCTTCACTTCCTGGATACAGAAAATGTGTCTTATTTTTCTTTAAAGCCAGTTTTTGACCGTACAAAATAAAGGTACAACCAATGAAAGCGTGTTCATGTAGTAAAAATCAAATACTAGGCCAACGCTATGGCCAGAGTGTGGGGGGTAGATTTCAGATTAGGGCTAACCTAGACTTCAGGACAGGACCCTGGGTTAGGGCTAGAACCTAGTCAGGATCCAGGGTTAGGCTTCGGAACAGGGTTAGGTTAGTACTTCTCTAATTTAAATATAAGAGTAACACAAGAGCAAGGAAGAAGTTGAGCAACACACAGGGCTAGGTTAGGATCTAAGGTCAGTGTTAGGACTTGGACTAAGTCAGTGTTGTCAGTATTTTGTACACAAGAACGAGACACGACTTACAGCTAGGGCTAGAACCTACGATTAGGATTAAGGGTTAAGGTTAAGTTAGTGTTTTCTGTACACAAGAATAGAGAACAGCAAGAGCTAGGCGCACAATTCTGAATATCAAGATTCAAGGCATACAGAGCGCACTCTCACGCTCTCAGAGGTCCCGGTGCCCCT
The DNA here is from genome assembly GCA_034695025.1 of Chamaedrilus cognettii. Lineage (NCBI taxonomy): Eukaryota > Metazoa > Annelida > Clitellata > Enchytraeida > Enchytraeidae > Chamaedrilus > Chamaedrilus cognettii. Next base: position 1,396 of record JAQIWG010001854.1, on the reverse strand, counting down.
GCGCTGCTGTGCGTGTGGTGCAGGAGAACGTGCACCGTGCAAACTTGCGCCGTGCGTGCCGTGCAGGCGCGGCATGGTGTCGGCATGCGCCAATCTCATGGCAGCAGCGGTCCCGGGAGGGCGAGGAGAAGAATCTGACGGGTGGGGGGATCCCGGCACGTGGGAGGCGTCGCTATCAAATGTGACGAGATCAACGGCATGGTTTTTTGTGATTCCATTAATGTATGTATTTGAATTAACAGAGCTGGCTCGTAATTTGGCAATAATTCATCACATATCAAGTATTTTAATCAGAAACAGCATCGCCTCACAGGGGTGACAAAAAGCGCTGCTACAATAGTTACTTGTTTAACTGCCTTCCAGGCCACCGAAAGGGAATTTTTTTTACGCATAATACTACACATTAATAGATATACAATCGAGGCTCAAAATAAAAAAGTTTATAAACAGTTTATCATATGCTTCAACAGGATTCCATTGCCCTGCGACATTCACAAATGATGTGACCAAAACAACAGATTACCAAACCTAGAATAGATGATTACACAATTTTAAGACTCCTCGATGCCTTCTATTTTATATTCAAATTGTATACTCGATATACGCTATTTTGTACAGCCACAGCAAAGTGGGACAATTCATTGACGATCTGCCAGATCAACCACAGTTTGATCTTCAAAACCAATTATCCTTATTCTGCTAACACGTCCAACCTAAAGCATTATTTTATCTACCCAGAACACACTGTACATATATATGTTACACGATATCCGTTTGGCTACCCGGTCAGTGATGTGCGTGGTACGAGAAAGTTGATTGGTCGATTGGAAGGGCTGCCGGGGGCCGAGTGCGGACTAGATGAGGCCGCAGAGACGGGGGTCGGCACGGACATTTTGCGCGCTCCCAGGCCCCCCGCGGCCCCCCCGGATTGAAACTGCTTCAATGGCGTCGGCTTCTCCGGCTGCTGCACGCCATAAAACAACATTTTATTTAAGAAATTCGATTTGTTGATTATTTATTTAATTTGGAATAAATATATTCTGCCACAGATGGCATTTGCTCTATGTATCCATCTCTCACGTAATGGACGCTTTCGATGACAATGAAATTTTGTGTATTTTACCTGTGCATGGAAACCCGTCAAACTTCGATTAGAATAGAAATACAGACCACTAAGTAAGTGCAACCCCCCACCCCCCAAAAGAACGAAATAATACTAATTACAAGAAAATAAAACCTAATTTTCCTCCTCACCCTGTTGCGAATGAGGTTGCAGAGTTTCCTTGCCAGCTCTCCCACCCCCGGGTGTGCGTCAGCCCCCCCCAACCCCTGCAGACAGCGCCACACCGCCCCATACACGCTCACGCCCCCCCCCCCCCGCCCCCCCCCCCCGCGC
>JAQIWG010001853.1:0-22552 GCA_034695025.1 Chamaedrilus cognettii | reverse complement strand
GGTGCAAACGCTTTTCCAGGGGGGCTGCAAACAGTTTTTCCCCTGGAAAACAAAAAAGCATCCCCTAAAAAACAGCTTTTTTTCCAGGGGGGGGCAGCTGCCCCCCCTTGCCCATGCCTGCGGGCGCCCGTGCATCTATCTTAATTATGTAGCTTATGATTAACCGAAAATGTATGGCTTAAAGAACTTTTAAATTCAGAAAAGTTGACATTTCTGAATAACAACGTTCAGCTTAGACTAACATCGCGACAGCGCTCTGTCACACAGCCGTGTATAGTAGCGGACGCGCTGCGGAAGCTGTCAAAATGTTCCGCGCATCTCTAACAGACCTCGCGGGAACTGCTGACTGAGTCCGACTGAGGCGCTTTGGAATTGGACTGCAGGGTCAATAACGTCGCTTCCACGGGGAGTCAAGGGAGCGCAACCAAACAATGAAGTCAATCGGAAGTCCGGTGTCTCACAGGATTGGATTACACCGCAGCGCTAGCCAGAAGCGCCAAACCACGGCAAACAAACCCGTCTTTGAGCGCGCAGGAGCTCCCAATTAGCCGTGAGAGGAGAGCTTCATCAGGAAACCAGGGTCGCGAACCTTTACGCGGCACGACAGCCTACAGGTCTTGCTGACAGAAATAAAAATGCAAAGGAACAAGGGTCGCTTGAATAATGAAATCAGGGCCTGTGGAAGGAAGAGAGTGCAATCCGTTCCATAGAGGGTGTCTGTGGAATAGGGGCAATCAGCATTTGGATGCGCGCAATTCGCCAGGCGTCCAGTTCGGCACGCGTCTCAGGCGGCAGACTGCAATAGGGCGACAATGAGGAGAGCCTTCCGGGAACAATGTCAGAGCACGGAACGCCTGATTGGTACTAAACGGCCTAATTGCGTGCGGAGATAGCTGCGGCGGGGACGCTTTGCGCAAAGACATCGAGGCTTTGCACTAGCTAGCTTAACTCTTGGACGTCGAACAGTTGCCGACACCGGCAGTCGCATCTGCGCCTTGGAAATTCAGCTAAACACTTGCTGCTCTAGCGCGTAGCGTTCTGTTTCGTTTTAAACCTAATAGGTTTTGGTGCTTGACATTCGGATTTTGAAATCATATTCAAGATCACATTAAACCAGAGCATTGTAAAAAGTTCAATCGTTGCTGAAACCTTACTAAACCAATTACATGAGTCTCTAGACTCTATCTTGTAAAAACTTCTTAAAGCTAAGCGTGTAAATGAAAAGTAAATACATACCTTGACACACTATTTTCAGATACCAGTTCCGCAAAAAATCAACAGAGAACAAAACCAACTGTTTGAGCTCTAGTTATAAAATACAGACTAAGATGGCACATACATGTAGCAACGGTACCTGGACTCTGCACGTGTCATCACATAGCCGTGTGCTCAGAAAGGGCTGATTACACGGAATTGTACACTGCAACGAGAAATAAAGAAATTTAAAACGTCAAATATTCCTATCATTGCGACTTTATGGCAGTGAAAAAGGCCCTTCTGCAAATAAAAATTAACTATCACAAAATTGAGTTATAAGCCAGCAAATTATAATAGACAGTGTACAGTACACCTTCGAGCAAATTTTGCAGTGAAATAGTTTGCGCAGCACTCGTTTTGCTATTGCATTTCTCACACTTTCATTTGATGATAACATTCTATGTCATTCTGGAATCGAGAGAAAGGCTTTCAACGCGCAGTATATAAAGCACCATTCGAAGTCCGCAATTCACCTTCAAGATCCACTTTGCATTTGACGGCTTTCGCGCCCACGTCGTTCCTTTTATGAAACTGCAGACGTGACATTCAGTCACGAGCACAGCCATTCTGTTCCCCTCAGAAAACTGACGCAGACTTCTAAATGCCGATGGCTAAATTGTTAACAAAAGCATTTACCTATTCTCAACATTACTACAGGTCAAATAATATATACAGTATTCTCTGGACACAGCGCGAGCACCAAAGTTTTGCAGAGAAAATGCCAGCAGTCCTGGCGTGCCCTTGCAACAACTAACTAAATTACGCTGAATTTTAAATTGAGTTTCGCTATTCAAAATGATATAGCACGCTCAGTGCATGAACGTTAAAAAATATTTTCAAGTTTCAATACGGAAGATAGTTTCAGATATAGAGGCAAAGTATTATATGTCAAATCATACAGAGGCTTTTTAATCTGGACTACACGCTGCAGCCAACAAGCATTAATGAATTGGATTCTAAATATTTGGATAATAGCCTTCGTAACTGAAAACTGTGGTATTTATACGTTCGTCGGCGTTTGCCTACCTACAGCTAGTTGATATTGTCAAGCCGCATGTCAAAACACATCACGGCCCTTTTGGAACACCGTACACGGCAACTCAACCAGCATATACCTGGTGCGCAAAAAATCCTTTGGCAAAAAGACAACAGTGTCTGTAGTGGTGCTGCTAGCGGTCATGGCTCACGATTCAGAAGCAGCGCTGGTGTGATTGATGCAATTAGGAAGCGGGATTGGCGGCTGCTCAGAGCCTCAATAGTGTCGTCGACGCCTTTTGAGCGCTCCGCATTTATCAGCATGCATCTCCGGCGCCGCGCGCAGAACGAGCGAAATTTATCGCCATCGCCGCTGCAGCGTACTGCGCAGGATTTTATTAGTCGGGAGGAGGTCTTGGGGGTTGAACCCCTCAATGGATCGACACTTCCATCTCAGGTCTAAATTTAACTCCCTTAACGCAATTAGTCTATCCCGGCAGCCCGGGACTGTCGAAGAAAGGTCCCCTGGTTTTTTTAAACCGCTATTACCAGTCGATCCCCAAAGCACCATATTTTCTTCATAAAGGTTGCAAATTTGTCTGATGTATGTTTTCACTTTAAAAGGTTGGATAATTTTGCCTTAAAATTTTTACGACCTTCTCCCCAGATCAAAATGAGCAGACACCGCCCTAAGGAAGGACGGATCTAGGATTGATTGGTGGGGGGGGGGTGAATGTCACCAGCTTTCTTTCACTTATAATTTGAATCATGAATTGAGAAAACGAAATGAATTTGACTTTGTATGCTGCATTGTTACACATATCCACTGTTGTGCTACCAAAGCGTTAAGGATTTTTTTGTCATGCGGGCGGGGGAGAGATGCATCCCCCACCCCCCCTCTCCCCCCCGGATGCGCTCTTAGCCCTAAGAGTTTGTATGCGCGACGATGAAACGCGATGAATGACGCTTGCTGAGAAAAGCTCAAGAAGAGCTCAAGCCGCGTCGATAACTCGAGACCAGAGAGCAACCAGGGCGGGGCTGGGGGGGGCTCAACAGCCCAAATTTGATGAGTCATGCTATTCGTCCAGATCCGATGAGATTGCGTTTTGTTGGGAGCGGGAGAGGGGGCCATGGCAGTCCAGCTAGGTTATTCGAGTGATCAAAAGAACAGATTAGCCGAGACCTACTCAGAACTTCAGAAGTCTCACTCTCAGCTGTAGAGTAAGAAAGTCATTAGGTGCTAATGCTTCTACTTGCCGACTTGATTAAATCGACTCGCGGGCTTGAGCCCCCTTCCCGCAGCTTTCTTTCCTGGCTGCGCCCCTGCTCGAGACGCCTGGAGCTTATGCTAATAAACCCAATTGCTAACTTCATTACCCTGCACAAACAAGCAAGAGATGCTGTGCTTTTCGCTGGATCGAGCCTGCGATATTTCTTAATTTTCGTTATTCACAGAATAAATGTGCGAATTATAACGAAGACAAATGTATACATAAGCAACAAAAATAGGGCTGTTGTTGTTTTCTGATTGTCGACTAGGCTCTATAGTCTAGTTGGCGAAGTTTTCTGTCATATAACATCAACGAAACGAGATAATTAACGATTCACTGATTAATTGATTCTACTACTGTGTTTAATGAAAAGGTTCGTTGCATTCAATTCTATCAGCCTATAGAGTCAAACCTCGACCCTTCGTGTTGCTCTCAATGAGCCTATTCTCTTCTAAATTACCTACTACAGTAAGCCTAGAGATACTTTTTCTTTTGGGTGACATCGGCTCCATTTATCTTTAATTTCCCCTTAATAATAATAATACCCCTGCAGACCGGGGAATAAAGAAATGGCTTGCAGCTCAGAGCTCCCTGGGCGAGTCGCAAGAGGCAACCAAAGAAAAGGGGGAGCGGTTCTGTGTCGGCTCTCTTGCACAGAACCGGACTGAATAGCCCTCGTGTGCTACACACGGTCCCTAAACTAAAAAAAACAAAAAACCTTATCTTTAATTTCTCTTTCATAACCTCATTTTTGGGCCTCTCTCAGTCTCTCTTCTGTTATTACATGTTTGTGGTTATCGACTATCATGATATTATGCCTATTTTAAATTTTATGTCTCCAAAATTTCTCAACATTTTTTCAACTTTTTTACCACCAGAGTCCTCTTTATTTGCTTTACTTTCTTCCAAACCATCTTTTTTTCCTCCTTTTTCTAATTTGCTTTTCTTGACAATTGAGTCTCAAGCAGCGCCACAGAGCTATGACCGCCTTCACAATCATCTTCTTCCTTCTTCTTCGGTGTTTTAATTATTCTTCTATTTTAGTTTGTTTCGTTTTACTAGAAGCATCCTTGACATTTTGATCACCAACTGATTAAACTTTCAATAATAAACACGAGTACATTTTAACTTACTCACTACATCGACATTTTGTTATTCAAATATATTTTATCTTGTGAAACCCAATTATGAAAAATATATTTAGTAAGAAGTACAAATAGGCAAAAAGTTTATAGTAGGTACCATGGTGAATGACTTGGATGAATGTTTGAACTGATCGCCGTTCCTTGAAAACTCTGACAGGGAATTCATCCATGAAAATATTGACCTGAGCTTGACGGCTCTCACAGTGACTGACATTTTTCATTGGATAATATATCATTCACAACAATAATAATAATAAAATATAAATAAAATATAAAACTCGGCTACTTTGTAGGGAATAGCAAATCAACTAGTTTGCGTTGGTGATCAGCAATTTAATGTCACAAAAATGTTCACGGAGAGTCAAATTAAGGGAGTCAAATCATTTTCATCACCTAAACCAAACATGAAATGCAGTAAAATACTGTCAGAAATATTATACTGTTAAAGCTAGTGTAAACCGTTTTTATAAATTCTGAAATATACTGAATGAGGATATAGAAGTAATTCTGGTCAATGTGTTCAACATTTTGTACACACGGCGCATCGAATGAACAGTCTTAAGAAATTATTTGAATCCATTAACTTTGGTCCTCCGTGTATATATCCAAGATGCAGACACGGTTTTACATTGAGAAGCAGCTGAGCTGCATGCATATAGTTTTAAATTCAACAACATTACGCTAGATGCTCATGCTAGATGTTTCTGCTTGGTGTTCCAAAAAGCGGAACCCCGGGGTCTTTCTGCGTAACATAATCTGTATTTTAACGAATAAATACGCAAAATAAAATAAAAGTGATATTAGTCAATCAGTTAATTAGCTGTTTCTAAACTAAAACGCTTCGAAGAACAATTCTTCACAGTTTTTACTCCACGAAACTTAATTCTTTTCAAATTAGACCTACCTACAGCTTTCGGAGTGCGCGTTATTTCAGTACCAAACTACACGCACAACAACAAGTTGCTCTTTTCTATATTGCAACTCCTCACAAATGTGTCAACAGAATTTTCTGGTTAGTTTAACATTTGCCGCCGCATTGTGCAAGCCAGTCACGATACTCGAGGTCTTCATGCCATCCACGGCGAATGACTAAAGCATCATTGACAAACGCGAGCACTGATTGGCTGCGACAGGCTGTTACTTAGCGCTCCGCCATGCGCTAAATGCAGTCCGATTTTTATGCCCGTTTCCTTTAGTCGGTCCAACTCGTCCATAGACCGCTGTCAAATTTAATTTGTAGACATTGAGAGCCGCACTAGATTAACCTACATTCTTTAAATTTTACGATGCCTTCCTCGTCTGAGGCCTGCGAGCCATGTGGTCTAGTGGTAACATGCTGGACTGCAGATCCAGACGTCCGGGGTTCAAATCGCCGCGAAGTCGATTTAACCTCGTGACCTCCAAATGGTGGCTTCTGAGCAAAGCTAGATTTGCTGAGAAAGAGCTAGGGAGGTGAACTATTATTTCCCTCCAGTGCAACCTCCCAAGCACCCCCCTCCCCCCCTCCCGGGGGGGAGGGGGGTGCTGACAGAAACTTTTAACAAACTGAACTAGGGGGGTTCTAATGAGAGCTAGGGGGTTCCGATGCGAACTAGGGGGGTCTAACCCCCACAAGCCACCCGGTAAATCTAACCTTGCTTCCGACTTACTAAATTAACCGTACGTGTAGGCTATGACAAAACAATGCCACAGGTTTTCAAACTAATCTGGCATACTAGATCTTAAAAGCATCAAATAATTTCTACCATAATAATAGATAGATTTTACTGGAAATAGAAATCGATCGAAGAGAAATAAATTACTCTTATCTCAGCAGCCGGTGTCCACCGGCCACACAGATTTAAACGTTACAGTCAAAGTCTGAAAATATTTAGTTATAACAGTTGTAGATATGAAACACTTTAAAACCGGTCTACCATGATAATCATTATCATCAATCTGAATCGTCAACATAAATCAGGCAAAGCTGATCAATGGTTGCATTGAAAGAGTTAAGCTCAGGAGGAAAATCAGTAATAAGGTTATTGTAATATATTGTCCAAATCTAAGGCCCTTCTATTAGTTGCAACATAGCGAATGACATCAAAATGTCCAGTAGCCTGCAGTCTACTATTGAAACATTTTAATGCGTGTGCTCATATCGTGTGCACAAATTAGCCTAATAAATAAAGCCATCCAAAAAAAAGTTGAAGATTGATGCTAGATTGCGTCTTCCCGGACTGATTACGAGAGCACACGTTTTCGGAATATGACTGGGAATCCTACGTTGAACACGTACTGTATTCTACCTTTAATCTCCTGACAATGATCGTTCCAGCGCGGAACATGACTGGGAATCTTCCGTTCAACACGTAATGTAACTCTACCTTTCGTCTCCTGACAATGATCGTTTCAGCCTCCAACCGACTTGATATATCGCATCATAACCGGTACACGTGCTTAATTGCTCCGTCCAGGTATTGATTGGCTATTGATTCGACCAATCAGACGTCACCAGAGGCGTTGAAGCAGATCCTCGTTAATCATCTTGATTGGAAATAGACGTCGCGAGTTCCAATAGATGTCGCGAGGACATTTAATAACTGATTCTACAGATTATCGATCGAGCTCCGCCAGGTATACCACGATGGGTGTGTCGCACCGCCACCTCTACTGATAACAATATTGAAATCCATACTGGCGCAGTCCTGGCACTTATAACGCACAGCTCCTCGTACTAAGGCGATATGCATAATAGCCTACTTCTGGCTTAGCCATGTACTCCTGGTTGAAATGCTTTGAGTCAATTTCATAGTCATTCCTCAACTCCTACCTCCACTCCTATCTTGACCTAGAAAGACATTTAACAGCAGCCCATAACTGCCATTCAACAAAAGCTTTTTGCCTACTCCATTTGAATTAATATACCACGTCGTTAAATTAACCTGACGTCACAGATTTAAAGAAAAATGATTTTCTGTTTTCACTGATTTTAAATTATAGTGATTTCTTGTGGAAATAAATTTGCGCCTTTAAAATTTTGAAATAAATTTTGAGTTTTTTCGAACGGCAGTTATGGGCTGCTGTTAAATTGTCTTTCTAGGTCAAGGTAGGAGTCGAGGTAGGAGTTGAGGAACGACTATGAAATCGACTCTTAGATTATTGTGATATAGAAAAAAAATTGAAGTTAATAGGAGATGAATTTTTTGCACTAACTTTTGAATATTAAAAACTTCAGTTAGCATACAACACAGTCATATCTTACCGCTGCCCTGCTACTGTGTGCTCAGGGCTCTATAGACCATCATCATCGTTTACTGACTTCTCACACATGCAGATTTTGAATTAGCGGGTGGATAGCAAAAATGTCTCCCCTACTGATAGATGAAATCCCGTAATTATAGGTTTTGTTCACTATATACTAGGATACAGGTGTCATCCTTTTCTCTGGATGACTGAGTTATCATGGGGGAGGGGAGGCCGCTGTATTTTGGCCCTTCCGATCTGCTAGCTGTGGGAGTTTAGAGACCGAGTGTTGTAACAAAGAGTATTACAGTCCGGGATCAGATAGTTGTAATTAGTCCTTTCGTCTTAGGGGTAAAAGATCTCCATTTCCCGAGAGCCATTGGAATTTCTCACCGTCCTCAGTTAAAAGTGAATGCAACAACTTTTGCCATTTTTTGTCAATTCTGGACAAGCTTGTAGCCTATGGTAGTTTATCTTTTCATAAGATTTGGATCGACGGAATTGAATTGAATAAGAATTAAATTTATCATGAGAACATTATTCACTGGCGCATTCATTTCAGTCTCAAACATCAGCGCATCTATTGAAAAACTGGCGACCGGGAGAAGGGAGAGTGCAGTGGTCGACTTACACACATTTTCAGAAATGGCACAAACATACTCGGGGAGGGGGGGGTTAAGCCGGTCCTTCGTTCATTTAAAATGCATGCCTGGACGGCGGCGTTCCCCCCGCAGAATCCTTGCCGGAAAGCCATTCCTGAGAGCTCCCACAGATTGGCCACTGAGAAGATTCTTTGATTTCTGTCCCATAGATCTACAGACATAACGATGACGCTGACGCGTCCTGACGCCAATTGAAGAATGTCGTGTCACGTGGGCGCCTCTCCTAAGAATAGGATTTCACTTCTACAATTCAGCCAAACTAAATTCTAGCGCTACTATATAGGCTAGAGAGCGTAAGATGGCACTGCTGGTTACAGTGATTACAATTGTTAGTGGTTAGTACAGTAACTGTTGTCACTAGTCTGTAAAACCCAATTTTTACAACTCAACCGAATAGTAATCTGTTCATATTAAGACGTCACTGCAGTTATAGAAGCCAAGGCCTACCGCAGCACAGATTTCCTTGGCGGCACAGCTCGACAGCGCGGGAATGACGTCGTCCTGCACCGCAGCCTGCAGCGAAACAACACTGCATAAATCCAGAGCCAGAACAGTTGCAATAGCCTATAGCGCACCATAATTCTGCGTTCATTCTCCCTCTTTTCATTATCTTCTCAATTTTCTCCGTTCACCATCACGTCAACTCAGTACTTAGGCCTACACACGTATACCTTGTAACTCCTCAAGACAGTGAGAATAATTATATTGTATGTAGCCTATCTCTCACAAGTCACAATAATCATCATGAGAATTTTCTGTCAAGTTCTCATCAAACAAAGAAATTATAAATATTGATTTCAAATATAAATTTTAAGTAAATAAATCGTCGTTCAGCTTCATGTAGGTAACGCGTCGGCTTGGAAGTGTTATGAGAACAAGTTATGAGATATTTCAATCATTTTGTCAACTATAATCCACCTCTCAGGATGTAGTGCAAAGAATGATAATACAAACTGCATTCATTTTTATGTCAGCTATGGCCTACATAAGCCCTACCCGACAAAAACTGCTTAGTTCAGTTTTTCGAGCCATTGCACAGTTCATAACGTTTTGCAGGAATTAGGCCTATTCAAAGAAATCTTGAGCTATTAAAGTCTCCACATACAAGTTGCAAGTCTTGAGAAAAGGTTCAATTTTTCAGACTGATAAAAAATTTTTCTCTCCAAGCGAAAACCCACGAGCGGTGGCAGGAGGTGTAAGAGGGGTACTGACGGAAATATTTTCCCTCCCGCGCAAAACTCATGCACGGGGGCGGGGGAGACTCATTTATTTTCAAAACCTGCCCGGTACGCTGTCTATCCTCCTTTATGGACAACCAAATCATGCACTTCGCATTACACGCCCCTTTTCGACATCTAAAACTAAAATTTCCCCATACTCGTAATGTTAATTTCTAAAATTTCAACTTTGTCTAAACCTGATCTCCACATTTACTCATCACAGTCCTCTCAATTTGCTCTATTGTCTCCACAAATTGATTGGCCAATGGTCTCCACACGCAGAATAAATCCGGCCGCGGATGCAACTCGGCGCGCTAAACCACCGCGGCCGAGCGGAGCCTGCTAAGCTACTTAATCAGAGCTCGCGCTGCCGCGACGACCCGATTTGCTAAATGACACGCGTCGGCAATAAAGGGACTCCACACGGCCCGTCGTGACCAATAGCTCTGTGCCGACGGTCAAAGATTAAATCGAATCCATTGTCGGTGACATGATTGCGCAGGGAAGCTCGGTTTGGTTTGGAAGTTTGGTTTAAGCGTCCTTCACACGCTGCATATTTTGCATTAAATTTTACATGTATTTTTACATGCAATTTTACATCTAATTTTACATGTAATTTTACATGCAACCATGTTAAGAAAATGACAACGTAAAATGTCCTTAACTGGGTTGCATGCAAGCCATGCATGAAACCCAGTTAAGGAACGAGCCGTGCATAAAACTCAGTTAAGGAAATCGTTGTCATGACAACGGTCGTCGGTCTGCCTTAACACGGTTGCCTGTAAAATTACATGTAAAATTACATTAAAAATACACAGCGTGTAAAAGAGGCCTAAGACACCAAACTTCGCCAACACAAAATACTGATGTGCCGAAGGGAAGGTTACTCCATTGGAAATCTTCCATGTGACATTCTTATACTGCAAAAATCAGTTCATCTTTTCTATTAGGTCTATGCTAAATTTGGCTCTCGCTGCATTTTAGAAATATTCTGAGCGCAGCTTTATAAATATTGAACTTTATCTTCAGATGGTCAAACGGACGGTAAATTCAACCTGGTAATTTAAGAATTCCTAGTTCTGTCCGAAGTATGATGCCATAAAATGTGCAACACCCAAGGCTGCAACTCCAACTAACTGAAGAACCCTGATCCAAGCGATCAGAAAATGCTGCCACCTAGCGTGCGATGGACATCATGTAGTCGTCACACAGTTTCATAGCGCCACTGCATGACGACTGCTGAGAAACAAACTGAGCTATAACCTGGCTATAAAACTACAGCCATCCCTCGAAACGGCTCATATCAAACCCGGGATTAGAGAGTAGGTACTAAAGGGTCGGCTTCAATTGATTCCATCAAGTAGCAGCTGGAGGTCAGACGTCTGACGACGCTCTACGGAGGCCACGAGGCGCTATCGCTTCAGTTACGTTTACAAAACGGCACAAAGCCCGCGGGGGCGGGCGGAACAAAAGTCCCATTGACAGCCGAACGGGACATAACCAGGATGGATAGCCCCGCTGTGGCTTGGCCGCCCGGATCGTCGGCTTAACAGCGCTGCTGACGTTTAGCACCGAACGATTGAACCATCTCAACTGTTGCAACCGTGCAGTGCACGACCATTAAATGGTATTGTAAGATACACAGGAGGTTTTATGAGAAGGGATGGTGGAAGATTTCAAAGAGAATTGAATTTTATCTTTCTTGCTATTATACGAGTTTTATTCGTAGGAGACAGAGCAATTACAATGCAATAATATACAATATATACGGAGCTGACCAGTATATAGGCCAAAACAAATTAAAACACAAGAACGTAAATAACATTATAGAACACGCATACAATAAGGATTAACTCAACAGACTTCTAAAGACAGTCAATGCTGTAGTTTTTGCAAGTGCCCAGCACAATTTAAGACTGAGCTAGTCTTCTACGTTCTTCAGTTCAGATCCCTGTAAATAATATTTCATTACGTCAATCATGACGGTATTGTTACACTCAAAGACTCTTGTGATAAATTTCAGGCGGCGCGTAACAACCACATGCAGCACATCAAGACGACTGAGAAGGCACATACCTTCTTTCACTGACTCCCATTTATTGTAACCAAAAATCTTTCCATATACTGCATTCCACCAACTGTTAATTTCTATAATTTGCACAATATTCAATTTTAAGCATTCAACACTATATAATGATATTGGTAAGCATTGACGCTCTAGTAACTCAAGCTTCACAATGTCAGATGTATATTTACATTTACTAATAATAGTATTTAGAGTCATAAAGAATTTACGTCGGGTGTCCTTAAAATCAACAATAAAACGCTTCCCTGAGGATATGATTAAACCCAGGTACTTAATCTTATCGACCCACTGAATAGCGGATCCACTAATAGACATTGGCGCAGCAGGATGAAGTTTGTTAGAACCAATCGTCATGCATGCAGATTTTTTATGATTGAAATTTATTCCTAACTCATGACCTACTGTTCCACAGGAATCAAGCATATTCTGTAAATCATGCACATACGCTGATATTAACAGCTATCTTCTGCAGTCTCGAGGTGGGGGAGGGGGTGGGTGCTGACAGAAACTTTTTCGCCTACCGGACCTATAATGCTTACCTGCTATTTATGACAGATCATAACAAAAGGGCCTTACTAAACTCCTCTGGGACCACTACCTCACTTCGAAACTAATCTCATAAAAGCCAGGGGGGTGCACAGGGGGGTGCAAACTCTCTTCCAGGGGGTGCAAACTGCCTTTCCAAGGGGTGCGAGCGCATCAGTGCTTGTGCCCTTGTGCCCTAGTGCACACAATGTTGCATCAATGTGCGGGCGCCCGTGTAAGTAAGTCTACTTTATGGGTTTATAGATCAAATCGCAAATACGTGATTTGATCTATGATTTTTATCTGCGATTCCGTCTGATTTCTCACATGGTGGATTGCAAGCCTCGAGCCTCAGTGTGGCATCCGTAATGGCGGATTGACGCAAGATTAGCGATTTATCTCAATACCGTGGGCACGAATTCTTATGAGTGTGGCATGAACACTGATAAAGGCTTCTAAGTTGATAACAAAAATACGGCGTAGACCACAATATAACAGGAGTAAAATATTAGCCAATGAAGGCCGGATCTTTATAGGATGTTGGACTGTTCCTATCTGAGTCAGAGAAAATTTAGTCTTTAGCTTTTTGGCCAGGCATGTTAATTATTTTATGGCTGCATCGTAATATCAAAAGGAGAAGGCTTCTCCTTACGACTTACGAGAAATGCGTTTTCTCTTTTATGGAATTATTGAACGAGAAAGAGGTGATTCCTTCACATAATCTGACACTGCGTCGTGTGACTTATTTGCTCGAGGCTTGAAGGCCAAAAATAAAGCTGAGGTGTTGATTCAAACAATTTGATTTATTATTTTGCAGCTTTTTGCCTAACATGTAATTTCAGTAAAAATCATACAATATCAAATGCTACATGGGAAAAATTGTATTAGAGAATTATGTGTCTAGCCAGACACAGTGGCTACACTGTTCATCAAGTACAATAAAAAATATGTACTGTTAAAAATACATTTAAAATACAATTTAAAATTCTATTTATCTGATTTATAATATTTTAATTTGCAGGAGGGAGTTACATTGCCGGAGATGCCAAGAATAGGCTAGATGCTTGCCGCGTTGCAGGCTACAGCATAATAGATAAACAACATTTGCATACAAATACGAAATTTGAAATTAAAGAAAAAGCAGTAGCCTATGACTAGAGATCCCTTTTTTTATCTTTTGATTGACCTACGGCAAAATTTACTGTTTGTTCTATTTATGTGCTAAACGAGTCTTGCCTGCATTTATTTTATTCCCGTCGGTCAGCTTTAATGCGCGCAGGTGCTGTCACATAGCTGCGCGCTGGCGCATAGAACCCGGTGATACCGGTAGTCTCATAAATTCTCAAGCGCCTATGAATGCTCCGGGGTGCGAGTCAGAATGACTTGTAAGAATAGGAGTCAGCGGTGTGCAGAATAATTTACTGAGTCCTATTTTTATCGCTACCAAATATGACATTGCGTTCGACTCGGATTTCAGATTATTCCGTTGACTTTGTAATTTCGACTTAAATCCGCATTTGACAAGTATTTCACCTTCTTCTTGTCCCGGACATGACATTAAACTGCTTGTGCCCGGCAGCCCTGACCCTGTTGCCGTTAGAGGGCAGGACGAAGCGTTGTGGCCGAGTCTAAGTCGCGGTCTTGGAGTACAAGTGCGGCAGTCGCCGATTCGAATCCCGGCCGCGACCAAGATTTAGAGTCACTTCGTGCACCCGTTGGCAAGGGTGGCTTAAATTCACCAGTCACAAGTGTTCCTACGATGCCTACCTGTCCTACGGTGGAACCACTACCAGCGACCATCAGCTGGTGAAAGGGGCATCACCTTTTCATCGCAAGGGGCTAAAACAACAACAACAACAACAACAACATTTCACCTTCTTTGCACGAAGTTTATAAAAAGAAGCAGCGGTAACAAGTCGACGTTACGTCATTGCATTTACGAACTTTGGTAACTGTGTTTTTCTAAATTTATAGAAACCAACCGCTGAGAGAAAATGGTCAAATCTGACGGCAATTAAGGTTTTATATGAAATACGCTGTCTTAAATATTTAATCGGCAGAAAATTAAATTGGTATACGCCTACAGTAGATCACGTGGCCATTAGCACCAGAGTAGGTGCTAATGGCAATATAAAAACCTTTGTATTCGCAAAAAACCAATATTTCGTTCCTCGAGACGTTTTGAAGTCTGACAGCAAGTAAAGCAAATAAAAATTTATCGAGTCAAATCCGTTTAAAATTAAAACTTTCTGAATCGACCCGGGGTTTTATTTTAACCGCTTATTATTGTCACTAGTGTTAAGATGTGCATCGTTAAATTGGTGTTTGTTGGGACCTGTAGATCGTCTATGGGATTCATGAGAGCCGCCGATATAAACGTGGAGCTGCTAGAGCTCTTTGACCGCTGTCTGTGAAAGTTAGAGAGGCACAGTATCTCAATGGATATTGCAAATCATTTGATGAAATTTTGAGACTTCATTTTTTTGATGAAGCCATCACCCGGTAACCCCGAAGCCGGCTTCGCAAAACCGGTGTCGACACCGGCTCGGCTCCTATAGAAACTCACTCGATTACTCTTTCGGCCAATATAGTTGTCTTAGGTCATTTTGAATTTTTTTAGGATTTTCTATTTTGCGGAGGAGCCGTCTCTGGCTTCTCCGACTAATTTTCCAGTCATTAGAGATGCTTTAGGGAAATATCAAGAAAATTGTAGACTTAATTTTTTGTGTAGTGCAACCCCCTCCGGTTTCCTGGCCCCTCCTCGTCCTCCTTCGACTACTTTTCAGTCAATACGGTTGTCCTTGGTGATTATTAAAATTTGGGGGAAAAACAAGTTTGCCGCGTTGTAATGTTAAGAGGCTAATCTTAAACACAGGTAAGCTTTGCATGATTAGGGATAGTAAATTAGCATTAGCGCTGAAAAATCTAAAAAATTGAAACATTTAGCCAAATGTTTAAAAAGGTCATTTGTAACTTTACGCGTTCGGAGTAAATAATGTACTAAACGTATCTTGGCGGAAGAAAAAAGCAACAAAAAACTGTCAAAAGAAATAATTTTTTACATGAGCAAAAAAGATAAACCCACGAACATCGAAGTTCACGAGTTAGCAAACACACCTAGCGATGTTTGTTCAATTTTGATAGCTAATTAAGAAATATTATAAATATGAAGTACTGCACGGCATTTATTCAGTCCACCTGGCGTCGAAGCCCTTGAGGGAAGACCTTTTTTTATCGAGGCACAACATATTTTTAAAGATTAAGGTAGACTGTACAAAACTGTACTGTTATAAAAATTTAAACAAGCCATTTATGAGAATTTGTAGAGAGTCACAACTGAAATGCATTTTTTATTAACTTGAAGAAGGAAGTACATGTAGCATCACCGGAGATGTCAAGAATAAATGCTGGATGCCGCTTGGCAGGCAGCATGATGATGCAGAACGAGATGAGATCGGCGGACTAGCGTCCAGAGACCCATCGTTCACACAGCAATTATTCGCATCGCAGCGTGCAAAAACATATCCGAAGTAATCAATGGGAAGGTTTAGTAGCCCATGGTGCGATTAGTTTGTGTAGTTTCGGTAATCGGTTCATTCCGTGGTGAGGGCCAGCTGCCGTGCTTTTTGCAATGACTGCTAACGCCATTGCGTGTGTAGGCCTATGGTTCGATCTAATGATACATGTACAACAGTACTCATGAATATACTGTACATGTACGCCAGAACCAAAATTACACCAAGATAGACCAGGTATCATGTTTGACATACATGTAGTTCAGAACTTCAAATTCCAGGCATTTTTCCTAGCCTACGTGGTGTGGATTATGCACGGAGCTGTTGATATTTAACGTTAACATGCATAAACTTGCAAAATCTCAAGAAGGAACAATACCTTGCTGAATATGATCTATGGCCTGTTAGGCTTAACAGAGTGGATGCCAAGAACCTGTCGTACGCAGGAAAGTTAAGAAAGCGTTTAATGGATTTTTTTATGAACATTGAATATTTCAAAAGAATTATAATAACGTGCTTGCTGTATAATAGGCTAATACTACACGGTGTTCCAAAAAACGGGAACCGCTTGGCTATCTGTCTTGGTATCTTCGTCAATAATGGTGTAATTGTGTGAAATTTTAACCTGTGTTGCCCGAACAATAAAGGCACACATCTAAGCTCTCCAAATTCGACATTTCAAGGTGTCTGCCGTTAGCACTGACGCGAGCGCGCGGAGGTGCACAGAGGTGCCACTGGCACGCAGCGTTTTTACTTAGACTGCAGAGTTTTTATGCTCTTGAATGCATCAGCATTCTTAATCATACATTTGTGCATATGTCTGGCATCTTTAACCAAATTTAATTGTAAGTCCCAATTGCATGGTGTATCATGTATCTTTTATTCACACAAAAGTATAGTAAAGAAACATATACAACGTTAAGAAAAAATAAGTAAAAATTTAGAGGTACAGTAGCAGCGCAGCCCATAACTACACATATGTGCAGCATGTTCAAAGTAATCAAATAGAAAAGGCCCAGGTCACAATAGTTTTAAATATGCAAGCATGCACTGCTTAAAACCATAAGCTTTAGGCGGGAAAGAGAAACGATAATCATTGCATAAGTCATTGAATTCTGTGTCAGTCCATTTACACAACTTAAAGATAAATGGAATGTCTACCAACAACTCCTTTAGCCATTTATTGCATGGTTTATTTTACTACAAGTTTGGTGACTGTATGAAGGCTCAAATTAAGTAAGCTATCCTTTTTCTGTTGCTACACAGCTTTGCGTGAGCGGTGTATTAGCGGAGCGTTCACAATATTAGCGTACAAGATTCAACTAGAATTGCAGTCGAAATTGGTTCAGCAATATCTCATGGTTAATGTCTGTCAATTTTATAGAAAAATCAGGCATATTGACAACGCTACTGCTTTTGGCGAAAGAGGTTTCGTTTTTTTTGGAGCACGGTGTATCTATATATTAAATAATCATGCGTATAAGATAATGCATCACAGTTTAAAATACTCAACATGCAGACATGTTAGATTTTAATTGTCTAATCGTAAATTGTAAGTTGACGCTGGCGACTCTGAATTCGCCAGAGTCAGCGACCTCCAAAGCAAAATGCGCGGCAAATCCGTTTCTTTATTATAACGAGTTTCGTTTTTAATACCCGAGGTGGTATTTGCTCGGTCTCGTATGTCAGGAAGTTAATTGAATTTTTACTCGAATGAATACCGGTACTCAATATGCTCAAGGATACTTTGAGCTTAAATTACGTTTGTGTTCTTTGCTATGCGCCATGGACTCTATCGGCGCAGATGAAACAAGTCCACGGGCATTGTTTGATAACCGCGCTTCTCTGACCCGAAGCCGTGGTGTCCGAGTTTATCGCGTCACCGCACGGTGAAGAGAATTCAGGAAAGCATCTGGCGCAGTGGCGGTTCCAGGGAGGGAAGGCCTGGGAGGGGGCCAAGCCCTACCAGGTTGAGTTTCAAGCCCTCACCCCCCACGTTAGATTTAGCCACGCCCATTCAACTTGAAAATTGACATTATAAAATTTGGGTTTGGAGGTGTAAAGCCCCTCCTGTTTTGGTTTTCAAGTCTCCCCAGTTATTAAACTTAGGCAAGTCCTCTTTGAAAGCTTTCCTTGTTTTGGTGATGGAGGAATGTTAAGAGTAGCATTGCCTGTCCACAAGAGGTCTAAATGCGTAAGAATTGCAAATAAAAATGACTCATATGAGATTTGGAAGAGCGAAAAATGACTGCCAGCGCCCCCTCCCGCCCCGCTGGCGACTTTGTCTCACGCGTTTGAGAATTTGATTGCAAAGTTCGAGCCCCCCTCTTGAGCCCCTCCTCCCTTGTCACAGAAGGCTGGTACCGCTACTGAGCAGAGTCCTGAGTCCTGACTAATGTTCAATATCGGCGTGACCGTGGTCCATTCAGCCGACCGATGCATCCTAATGTCGCCCTGCCTAGCTCCCAGCCATCAAATATCATTTCCTCCTCGCGCAATGAGCCGAGCACCGATCCCACTTCGCTAACGCATTTGCTCGTTGTCGAATGTCGGAAAGAAAATTCTAAGCCGATTTCCGGACGGAGAAGAGAGCCAAAAATCATTTGGAGCGTCATTTGAAATGATTATAATGCATGCGTTCGGAAGCCTGTCTTTGTGCTTGAATTAGCTAACAATGCTAAATTATAGAAACAGTATCAGGTCGCCATGTTTAGCGGCTTCTTAATGCGCATCTTAAATTCTTGCACTTCGCTACAATTCGCATCCTACGACGAGTGATAACAAGGTTAGATTGACTTGGATGTACTTATACCAGTTCAGCAAGAATGAGCTGCAATTAAGCCTCAAACTGCTGCCAGCGGGTCAAAAGTGTCCCGCCGTGACTCTGAAATCGGTCCGCGGAACTGTTGATGAAAGCAACACTTTGACCGCGGAACCGTTTTTGAAAGGGTCTCTTTGACCGCCGCGACTTTTCTAGCCGTGCTAGCCGTGCTATGGTAGCATAGGACTCATATTTGGAAAAGTTGATGTACAGTATATGCGCATGAAAAAAAACGAAATAACGATGTCTTAAAATGTAGGTCTTGTGAAGAATCGCATGACAAATGAATAAGTACTATTAAAAATGGCTTAAAAACGTTGTCAGCACTCCCCCCCCTCCCCCCTCCACCCCCCCTCAGTCGTCAGTTGTCAGGAGAAGGAATTTGTCGGCGACCTACATCGAAAGTGGCTCTTGAAATGTCCTTATAAAAAAGTGGCCCGCCGACGAAATATTTTGAAAACCACTGAGTTAAGCCCTGATTGCCCACTTGTCATCGGTCCCCTAGAGCAACAATATGGAGTCCAGTCTATTATTGATGACCCATACTTTGGAACAAATATTCGCCGATGCGTGTGTGTTGCTTTCATTGTGGCCCGGAGATTCGGCTGCTTCTTGCAGGTGCTGCCTTCTGCTCAATACGCGGCTAGCTTGCTAACGTGAAGCGATTCTCTCGTTCAGCTGTTTCACGGACTGCTCATCGTGTCCGAGTCCTGCGCACGCGCACAGCTAGCGACAAAATGAAGAACGGTCTAGTAAACTGCAGCTGGTGGACCGATAGGTTATGCAGAGCGAGCATAAACTTTCAGCTTTAAAAAAGAGTTACTTAAAACCTTAGTTTAATACACCGCCATGCAGACCTAAAGCCTCGAAGCCATGCAAACACATTACGAGGAGCTGGAGCTAGCAGCACGCAAAGGCCTACATGTACATGTATGCTACGAACAGCTCTATTGAAAACTAGTTGCCGGAAAAAATGCCAGAGATCTGCAATATGACAGGAGTCGCAGGACATCTGAATGAAGGACATGATTGATAATTGCTATCCCCGAAAACGCAGTAAAATCAACCTGATAGTAGTAGGCTATCACATGTATGTCAATTAGGGTAGACGCTATACCAGTTCAATCAAAAATGTTGAAATGATAAACCGCTTCAATATGCTATCGCTTACTGTGTAGCCAAAACACACACCGATTTAGAGAGGAACTAGAAACATATCTATTTGCTAAATGCGTATCTATTATTATAAGAACAATTTAAAACTTTGCAATATCCTTTAAATAAAATTGCATTCATAACTGATAAATATTTTATGTTACATTATACACGTTATGTAGTTGCTTGTCGATATTAACTGGGGAGTAATAAAGACTACGGTATGGTTAAGTGCTTTGAGACTAGCGTTTGAAGGGGTTTTTAGATTACCGTAATTTATGGCAATCTGAGATCGGTAATTTACGATGATCTATTGTAAATTACGGTAATTTTAAAGAAATACCGATTCGGTAGTTAATCCTAATTTTTTTCAGATAAAAAACGTAGATTTTGGCATGAAATGCACATGAAATGCATCTCATGACATCAACCTGGCCCGTTTCGTTGAAAACGTGGTTGTTTTAGACGAAACGTACTCCGATGTAGAATTCTAGCACGATTGAAAATTTTATTTGCTATTTTGAATCGTTTTGTAGTTCGCCTGTCACGAATTTGCGTTGTTACATTACCATAGATTACCATAGTTTACCGGTAATTTAAGAATAGATTACCGGTAATCTAAATATTTTTACTTTACTGGTAATTTTCGAACGCTATTTGAGACACAGTAAACAACTACTACTTCTTTACTCACTTCTTACTACACTTTCATTGAGCTCTGAGCTACAGACCAATTAATTTTCCCGGCTCACATATTTTCGGATATGCTTACAATTTGACTGCATGATCATGAGAATTAACACACGTCAAGAATGTCATTCACCATATTCTCTGATTTATTAAGTTGGTAATTGCAAAATAGACATATTGGATTGGATTGGATGTTTGTTCGATCGTGTTGGCTCGGAGGCCCGTAGAGGAAGTGCAGGAAAGGCGCAAAAACTAGAGCGACAACATAAATCGTCTCCTTGGAGTTGTGCGGCACTTATTGCCATCCGACGAGGCTTGCTTTCCGATGTTTATGAGGCATGGGTGCGTCACTTCGGTGGAGAACAATTACAATCTTGCATGCGCTAGTTGTAAGTGTCAACGCAATTTTCTGCAGCATAGTCCTATTCAGAAAGGCTGAAACAGGGCAGGGGGTAATTGCCCCTGCACTTTTTCAGGAAGGCATGTGCGTGGAGGCAGTTGCCCTACCCCCAACTCTTTCTGCGACAGCCCGTTCAAGCGCCTTTTCCAAATTGAATTGTTGACTCTGCGGGTTAGTGTATTTGCATGCAATGGCATGTATTTCGTATGTTTGCTGCCACGGCGTTAGGCTTGTAATAATACAAGGCTTGTAATAATACGCGCATGATATTGATCCATGAATAATCTAATACAAGGCAAATTTGTATTATCATCACACTGCAAGTTTGCAACCGGACTTCGTTTGCAGGAGAGGTTCTTGGACACAAAACGACGTAGTAAAGTAGAAGGCTTAAACGGGCCACTTTCGAACGACAGTTAATTATGGGCACTGAGTCTCTTGACACTTGTTTCGCGCAGCATATGGAGGAAGTCTAATGATTCAAATTAATGTTATTATATTGATGATGGCTTGCATAAGTTGCATTTGATAGAATATGATGGTGTGGCAATTATAAAATTCAGCGCGGAAGCTCCCAGTGGGTGAGGGGGGGAGAGAGGAGGGGGGCGAGTGGGGGACAATGGGGACGAGTGGGAAAGATCGTCTCCAAAAAGAGATCACATTTTTTTGTTGTCCCAATTTTGTACTCAGAGCTACACCCATGATTGATTATTGACATATATAGAAATGCCTGGTGGACCTGGTGGTGTTGTTGGCCTACAGGGGTGGCCAGGAGGGGCTGTAGAGAGGGATCGATCATCCTACCCTCAGCCCTCCCTTACATAAGAGAAACCTTCAACTTTGCGAATTTTGACACAGGTCTGACACAGTAATTAACGCGTTTGAAAATTGAGCCAAAAGGAATTGAAAGACAGTATCCTTAGAAAAGTAGAGAAAGCAAAGCATAGAGCCACCCAGGGCAGTCTCCGGAACCGCCTCCCCCCTCCCCCTCCCCCGGTCGTTCAGGATACAATCTCAAAATGTTTTTGTGCCCTGATGCGTCACGACGCGACATTGTGCCCTTTTGTACGTGATCTATATAGCCTACCATTTTTGATCCATAATTTGCGTCAGCTTTGTAAAAAATAACCGCGCCTTTGCCCCTGGGAGCTTCCGGCATCCCTCAGGATGATCCCTGCATGGTCCGATTGATCGTTGAATCGGAATCCGTCATTCCAAAAAGGTCAAAAAATCTAATAGTGCAAGCCAAATTCAAGACGTTTTATAGTTTTTGCTATTATAGGCTATGCTGTTAGAGGGGCGGTATGCAGCTTATATATTTGTATCAGTTACCTCTTGTATGCAGTTAATATATTTTAATTTTAAAATGTTTAAATTTAAATATACGTTATAAACAACGTAAATTTAAGGCCTAATTTCAATGTCTTGCAACGCTTTCTTATATTATCACCCAGCTCGATCGATCCTCGACCCATTTTCATAGCTCCACATTTTGAGGCGGATCTACAGGGTGCGTAAAAAAAAACAACCCCCTAGCAGATTCGCGATAACTCGGCCAAAAGTTAATATATTTCCTTGACATTTTCAGGGATTGTAGCTGAGATA
>JAQIWG010001852.1:0-22563 GCA_034695025.1 Chamaedrilus cognettii | reverse complement strand
AAGGGCGCCCTGACTGCGATTGCCAACATAAAGCTCGACGCCGAGTCGTGGGAGCAAGCTTCACTTCCGGTGAGGTGCCTGGGGCCCATCCGCCCTGGAGCTGTGCGCCGAAATTGGGGGCCGAATCGCGGCAAACACCGGCGATCTGCGCTTGACCACCTTCCTTAGGCAAAGACTAGACATTGCCGTTCAGAGAGGCAATGCGGCTGCGGTTGTAGGGACGCTCGCCGACAGGCGATGGAGTGGGGAGAGGGAGGTGCGGATATAGGGTCGCACTGGACTGTATCTTAATGCATTTTTACGTCTGACAATGGATTCTTCTGTATTTTAGTGTTTTTTAATGTATTTTACTGTATCTTAATGTATTTAATGTATTTTATTAGTATTTGTATATTTTAATTGTAATGATAAATTTTGACTATTGACTATTTTGACTATTGACTATTCTGACTATCGACTATTCTGACTATTGACTATTTTGACTATTGAATATTGATCAAATAAAAAAATAAATAGCTGAAAAAGATTTTTTGGGACATTGGACAATTTTTGTTTCGATTTGGTGAACGTCTCTAATCATTTTTTTTATTAGTCTTTTGTGAAAGTTTGATTACCGTACTGATTTTTGTTACTATTACTGGTTACTAATACAGCCCGGGTCCAAAACTATTTTTGTATTTGTTCAAATTTTGAATAATTTTCGTTGCAACAGTAATAGTCTTTGTTACTACACTCGATCCTTAAAATACCAAAACCATCAGGTAGGATTATCTGGGCATCGATGAGTGAGTTATTTGATGTTGAGTTTGGTGGTGTGTGAGGTGGAGATGATGGAGAATGAGATAAGGCGTCAGAGCGAGGGACTGAGGGAAGAGGCAAAGATGCGGAGGCAGGTTGGCTGCTTTGTGTGATTTATAACTTTATTATTTGTAGTTACAGTGCTACATGCGGATATTGAGTTTCAGTGTGTAAATGCTTTAATTGCAACAATTCACTGATGATATTTTTTCATAGAACTTTCTTTAGTTTAATTGTCATCTATCAGGGCTGTGATTTATTGGAGATAAAAATTAACAGATTACATATTTTCAATTTTTCGTAGATATTGATTAAGTGATTGTTGCTCCTTTCATGCTAAGTAAGGTATAGTATTCGGAAGATCTATTCATCAACTTTTGTGTGTCATTTTTGTAAAATTTTCTTTTGACTAATTTACATTGATCACTTGTATCATTTTATTGTAGTCTGAGTCTCCTATTTATTTTAATTTTACTTTAAGAAATTAAAAAAATAGAAAAAAATAATTATTGAAACATTTTATATTTAATTTCATTTGTAATTAATGAACTTATTTGTTCCTTCGACAAAGGCTGACGGTGATCGGAAAAGCTCATCGACAGAAGCAGACTGTCAGAACTCGCCCCCTGTAGTGACCTATCTTGACCCGTCGGAGGTCAAGGCCACGCGAAGGTCATCCCTTGAGGACCGACCAATCATGATTGCCCAGAGGGGAAACAGTCCTCAGAAGGCATCGCTTGCAGGGTAAATCTGAATTTTTGTTAATAATAATAATTGAGAGTTTAGAGTTTGTTTCGGCGCCGTCGAACATTATCGGGGACTTCCCCTCGCCATTAGCAATCATCGGTTCAGAACCGGCGGAAACCCGGAACTAAAAAACAGCCGAGTCAGTCATTCCATGTGTCCATACGATGAAGAATTGATCTGTGTTGAAATATTTGATATGAAGTAGAAGAGGGTATTTATAATAGTTAATGCATTTCTGCGTGTCAGTTATGTTATCAATTGTCTGCTATGTCATTTACATAGCTGAGCTTTTGAATGATTGAAAGTTGACACATGATGGCCACTAGATGCTTGCTCTGTCTTGGTATGCTCGTTTGGTACTTTCATTTAATTAGAATAGCTGCAGCATTTAGGTGTGATTTGGAACAAGATCATGGTATGCATATCTTGTATTCAGTCGAATGTAGTTTTATTTAGTTTGTTTGACTGCTCATCTTGTTCAATTAATTCCTTTGAGTTAGTTTGAGCCCAGTGTTTTTCTCCTGTATGCTCATTACATTAATGATTTAAGAAAGAAACTTTAACAATGGAGAAATCGTTGTTTGTCTCTCAGTTCATTGGCGGCGAGTGTCCGAGAGTCGGTGGTGGGTGGAAGAAATGAATCAGAGGGGAGCGGCTCGTCGTTTGACGACACGGAGCCCTCCCCGGGGGGGGAGCTGGACAACGGAGATGATGACGTGCCCTTCCTGCCGTCCCTCAAGGACTCTCGGCTTCAGAAGGACTTCCGCAGCTTCAAGCGCATCGGGCGAGGGGCCTTCGGCGATGTGATACGGGTCGGCAAGATTGAAGCTATCGTAGTTTGAAATTAATTTACAGATTTACCAGGCCATACTTTAAAAAAATAGAATTTATTCATATGATAACATTTCATTACGGATAGTAATAACGATTAGATGTTTTGTTTTGATTTTATATAACTATTAACAGCTTATAACATGGCTTTACTGGTACTGTAGATATTTATTGTGTACATTTAATATTGGTTATGTGCGGTTGCGGTTATTTTTATTTCTATGAATATGTATTTTTTCACAAAATCGCTTCGTCACAAGTGTCATTACAAGAGTCAGTTTCGCAAAATGCAGTAACAAACAAGGTCAAACTAAAGTAGAAAAATCTGCGAAAGTCATACGCCTTGGCCTAACTCTACTTATAGTTATGCATAGTTGTGGTTACGGTTATGCGCAGTTGTGGTTATGCACAGTTGTGGTTATGCACGGCTGCGGTTGTGGTTGCAGGCGCAGAACATCCTCGACGGCAACCTGTATGCCATAAAGCGTATCCCCTTTGATCCGAACCGCAAGCAGCTTGTGCTGAAGATCACTCGCGAGGTGAAGCTGCTCTCTCGGCTCAACCACGAGAACGTCGTCAGGTCTGTGCAGAGGGATGGGTGGAGGAAGAACTTAGGCGAAAAGCGAAAGCATAATTTTGTCATCATAATTTTCTTATTTTTGTTCATTAGTTCATAATTAATTATATACTCAATTAATTATTTTTAAAAGTTTGTTTAGATTATTATTGATTGGTTATTGATCTAAATTATTGTTGTTATTATTGTTGTTGTTGTTTTAGGTACTTCACGTCGTGGCTCGAGACAGCCGTACAAGCCCAGCCCTCCACCGCTGACTCATCATATACTGCCAGCCCCACCGGCCGTGCCTCGAACAATCGCGCGACTCCGTCTCGACGCGCCAAATCGAAGTCGAAAGATCGCGATCAAAAGTTGACTTCGCGTGATGTCGATTCTGAAGGTGAGGAGGGTGGTGGGGTACGGGAGGGTTCATCGTTTGGGGGTTGGGGGGGGTCGCAGGCGGGAGGGAACAGTGGGGACGGGACACCAGAGGAGGACAATGACTTCTTCGGCGCGTCATTCAGGTGCCTACGATGGCTTGCAGTGGATTTTAATTTTTAACATTTATTTTAACATGCCCATTCATTCTAACACGTTCATTTAACGCATTCATTTTAACTTGCGTTATTATATCAACGTAATATGATGATACCAAATTATGAGTTGTTTTAATATGTTGAGTGATTATTAAAATGGTACGGTATATTAATAGTTTTAAGGGGCATTTGTTCAAAGGATAAACTCGGATGACTCGGACGATGACGGCATTGTGTTCGAGGACGGTGACGAGCCAAGTCCTTCTGCTGAGACTGAGGTCCTGATCAATTTTTTTTCTGCCGCCTTTGGTTAAAACATATTGAATTTATATTTTGTGTATTGATTTAGTTGAATTACTGGATGAAAACCTTCGTTTTTAAGCATTTTGCAAATGGCTCTATCATTTTGTGATTACAATTTCTGTAAATATTTTTGGTGTTTTTTTTTGCAAAATATTTGGTATAAATTGCCATAGTGGTAGTGGTGTCTAAACAGTTTAAAGATGCATTTGTTGACTTATAAAAGATCCAAATTGATTATGAATGCTACATAATATGGCACCGCATTTTTTTCTATTGGTGTCCTGAGTATAATGAGTATAATCCTGCAATATAATTTTTTAAAGGAGTTTTAATAGATTATTTAGGACACTTTAGTTAATATTGTATTTAGCATAGCATGGAGTGTCAATTATATGCCTTAAATTATTCATGATTAGCATGGCATTTCCTGAATTCTTAAATATATGATCTCTTTGATTTTTTGATTCTAGATTGTATTCGCATTAAAATTTGAAATCGAATTTCGGGTGGCCTTTGTACTTGCTCAAATGAAGTCTAATTGAAACTACCGTAACTATTATATCTTAGTATTTTTTTGTAAGACAAAGGTGAATTTGTCGGATGAAGATGACAGTTCAACTCCAAACCAAGCGATCGTGGTTCAGAGATTACGCTTTCTGTACATACAGGCATGTTGTATTAGTATGTCATATCAGTCTGTCGTTTCTGAATGTACATTTAGAATTTTTTGTTATTAAAAATTTTGTGTTGAATTTTTCTCATCTTTTTTTCATTTTGGCTGTTGTGTGACATGATATTAAATGCATCAAGAGTTGGTCAAGAAATTGTTCTTACGTTGGGTATTCTGAGCCTGGAGAATAATATTTCATATGTATCGTCAAGAGCACTTCGTTATCTTAATTTTTTGCATGCATTTTTTGCCAGTTTGCAAATGTTTCTTCGTTATCAGTGTTTTCAATTGCATTGATGGATCTGTTGAACTTATATAATACTACATATTAAAGTTATATATATTGTGTAATGAAAATCTTTTTCACATTTTAGTTTAGTTTGTAGAAGTGCTATCATATTACAATCCAGAATAACGTAGCATTGTTCTATGTTGGCCTTTGATCTGTGTTTGGCTCAGTCAAGTCAAAATCTATTGACCAGAGACATCTCTCCCTCTCTAGCGCACTGCCAAGTGACAGGTCCCTGGCATCCAACCTCTCCACACCTGGGAATCATCGGCCATGCTCTTCATGTTTCCATACGATTTTATTTTCAGTAATTCATCTATCATTCCTATTCTTTTCCTCCCCTCAACCCACTGCAGTCTGGGAGCAAAGAATTGGCTTGCAGCCTAGAGCTCCCCGGGTTGATTCGTAAAAGGCGACTAAAGAAGGGGGAGTGGTTCTGTGCAGGCTCTTTTGCACAGAACCCGATTGTATAATGTATGTAGTCTTTGTGATATACACGGTCCCTAAACTACAAAAAATAAAAATTATGATCCTCCCCCACGGCCTGATCTGAGTTTTGAAAAAATTTGCCAAACATTCACCAAACAAGTTTTTATTACGCCAGGCCGTATTTTTTTTCGCAGATTTTTGGCGACTGGCAGATCAAGCTCTGGTTGAGGATCATATTTAGTTGAGGATCATGTTCTGTTAAGGATCATGTTTAGTTAAGGATCATGTTTAGTTGAGGATCATATTTAGTTTCATTTGCAGTTGAGGATCATGTTTAGTTGAGGATCATATTTAGTTGAGGATCATGTTTAGTTGGGGATCATATTTAGTTGAGGATCATCATATTTAGTTAAGGACAGGGACTGATCTGGGTTTAAAAAAAATTCGCCAAACATCCGCCAGATGACTTTAAATTTCGCCAGGCCGTACTTTTTTTGCAAAATTTGTTACACATTGCCATTTGTTCCTTTTGAGTGCACTTGAATATTATAATATTTATTGCTCTTTTCATCACCAGTTATTGAGCATCTAGGGACGAAGGATGAATATAACATTCACCAAGGGCTTTTGCCAAATGGAAACAAAAAATCGCCAATTCCTCAAAAAATTCCATTTTGGCAACAGGCAGATCAAGCCTTGGCTTCCCCTCATCCTCTTGGTCTCTATTCTTCCCTCCAGTATTTCTCATCAATCTCTCTCTCCTCTCAGAGAGAACATACCTGCAGTAAATAATAACAATTGCCATATGATAACTTGCAGTATTATAACTACAAGTTAATAAATTGCTGGCTCTCATATCCTGACAGATTACCAGAGAGGCTAATGTAGCTTATCTACATGCTGATCACCTATGCTGCTCAGATGGAGTATTGTGACAAGAAGACACTGAGGGACTGCATCGATGAGGGCGTGCTGTACCTAGACGAGCCGCGCGTCTGGCAGCTCTTCAGGGAAATACTCGAGGGCCTCCAGCATATCCACGACCAGGTGTTGATTAGCAAGGAAGGTTAAGTTTAGCCTTGATGAAACAGGCTTGAGCATTGTGCATGCTCTTTCTAACACCGCGCCACAGCGGTTAGCGCCACCATAGTCGGTTTGCGCGCGTAACGCATGTGCGTGTAATTTAGTAACTTCAAATAACTTGAACAATAGTGAAATGCAAATTTCATATCATTGACTTCGTTTCAAGTTAGGCTTAAAATTTGCACCTAATCATCGTTTTTAGAGAGTGATCTATGTCTGCTAAGCTTGACCCTGTATAGTAACTGAATGGAGAATACCTTAATGTTCCCAGGGCATGATACACAGAGATCTGAAGCCGATGAACGTGTTTCTCACGGTTAAGAACATTGTCAAGATTGGCGACTTTGGTCTTGCCACTACCGGCATGAATCCAGTGGTAGGCTGGCGTTCTTGCCTTGTTCTTTCTTCAGTTTTTTTTACGACATGATTTGGTGAATTCTGAAATATTTACTACGGTAGATTCTAAGAACTATTCTTGTTCTGAAATATCTTCATGCGTTTATCTTTTAAAACGTAAGAAACTAAACTTTTTAAAAAGAACAGTGTTAAAGAAAGTGTTAGTATTTACATGATGCAAGCTTGAAACTAGGTGTTTGTATTCATGTCCGATTTTTGAGATGTTTCTTAACTCCTTCCTAAGACTAACCGCCTTTTTTGACATCTATTATGTTAATGTTCATGTTTTCACACAGGTTAGACGTTTTGCGCCCTGGTGAGGACTGCTGGAGCTGAGTTTTAATGGCCAGATGCCCTTCATGACGCCAGTCAAATAAATAATTATCTGGCAAGGGGTTAGCAGCTAGCGACACTCTTAGCTGAGGAGCATGAATATTGCATCGAGTTTGATTGCTGTGGCGGTTGATGTGTGTGACAGTTGGGAGGGGAGGGGATGAATGTGAGTGGGGGGAGGGCGGAGAGCCCCCCTCCCGACGGAAGTCTGACGGGCACCGTGGGGACGACTCTCTATGTCGCGCCGGAGGTGATGGACAACTCTACGCACTACAACCAGGTTTGCTCGGCTTGTGTGATACCGGTACTGATGAAGTAATGGGTTGTATTTTGCTCTTTGTATAACTCTACGTGCTACAACCAGGTCTGCTGCACTTATTCAGATAGGGTTTTATCCTTCTATTTTTCTAGCTTCTGATCATGCTGACAGCGAATAAAAGTAGAATAAATATCACATCATCATCATCATCATTTACGTATTACGTCCACTTTTTCGTGTAGCGCAGGTTGGACGTTTCCCACGATGATTAGGCTATGAATATATGTATAATTTATTAAAGAATATTAACCCTATCAGAACATCAAGATTACAGTCAGTCAGGCTGCAGTATCTCAAACGTCCGTGTCAACGGCCTATCGTGAATCAGTCTGACAACAATGAGAGAAGCTATTTAGCTTAGCGATAGTGCTTCTGCTCTTTGTGATTTTGTTAGTTTTTGGTTTTCACTATGTGTGTTCTCTCCTGTCTTGTAAGTGGCGTATGAAGAAATAAATACAGTAACTTCCCCTTGTGTGATGGTGCAGAAGGTGGACCTGTACAGTCTGGGCGTGATGTTCTTTGAGATGTGCTACCGCCCCCTGTCCACTGGCATGGAGCGCATCAAGGTCCTCACAGCGCTGCGTGCAGAGGGCGCCACCGTACAGCTGCCCGACGATTTTGATAAACGGGCCAAGAAACACCAGGTCTGCGCCGCAGAGAGGCTGCGAAAGGTGACTTGTACGCATACTCACGCACACACGTTTTGTGGTCGCATTCCCCGCTTACACAGGGGTAGGCCATATGCAGCCATGGACACCCGCCCTCCACTTTATCCTCTCCATCGCGTCCTCACATCCTTATTTTCTAGTTTTCATATCCTTCACTGTCAAGCCTTTCCATGTCGCTTTCAGTCTCCCTATATACGTCTATTCCCAGCAACCTCATTATCCATGCATTTCTGCACCCAATCATCATATTCCTTTCTCAAAACATGCCACAGCTATCTCAATCTGTTTCTTCTAACCACCTCCCCCACTGCCTCCAACCCCATTCTAGCTCTCAGATCGGCACTATACTTTTTCTAATGTTGACTTACACAAAGGAGTATAATATGTTCTGTAGGCTGTCTAACAGTGAGAATAAAAACGAGGCACTGTGGTGTAGTGGTTATGGCATTGGACAGAGAATCCAAAGAACCTGTGTTCAAGTCCCATGCTGGCAACTGTATGAAACCATGCGTTACAGGCCCTTCAGCAGGGCTGTTTAACTGTTTAACACACAAGTGCTCACCACGCGCCGGATAATTATTTGTTGGTTGGCGTCAGGAAGGGCATCTGGCCATAGAAACTCAGCTCCAGCAGTCCTCACCAGGGCGGAATATGTTTAATAATTCTAATCAAATAATAAGGATATTATAGCAAAAACTTGATAATAATTAGCATAAACCAAAGAACTCCAGTAACTTGGCATAATGCAGTTCTAGAATTTCAATTTAGAACTGCTCACACTGTATACAACCGCGTGTTAAGATTGCCCTGTTTGTCTGTGCAGGTGGAGGTATTGTGGCTGCTGCTGAGCCACGACCCCAGTCGTCGCCCAACGTGCAAGGACCTGCTCCAGTCTGACCTCCTGCCCCCCGCGCGCATGGCAGAGACGGAGTGCATCGAGATGCTGCGCAAGACCATCGCGACGCCGCACTCGCGCGCCTTCAAGCCCATGCTCGCAACGATATTCGCGCAGCCCGTGCCAACCGTGACGGAGTTTGGCTACGACGTGCAGGCCTACAAGGTGTGGGGGATTGCACGTTGGGCATTGTGGGCAACTCTGAAAACACATGGGAGTTTATTCTGTGACAATTTGAGGGCTTAGGCTCAGTTGTTCAATGAGAGTTATTTGGTTTCTAAATTGTCACAGAACAGCTCCATTTTTTTTTTTTTAAGGTTGGTTATCGCAGATGATTTTTATGTTGTTATGATTTTTTTGTTTCTACGGCCTTTATGATGAAACAGTGATCTATGTAATAACATAGAGATTATCGAAACCATGCATTGCAGACCTTCAGCAAGACTGTTAAACACACAAACTGTGTCGCTAGCTGCTAGCCCCATGCCTGATAAGTATTTATTTGCCTGGCGTTACGAAGGGCATCTGGATAAAAATCCAGCTCTAGCAGTCCTGATCAGGGTACAAACGTTTGAACTCGCTTGAAAACGTGAAGTTTAACAGAATAGATGACAAGTAAGGTTGTTTGTTTTAAATTTAGTTTGAATTATACTGAGATTATGCTGACGCGCTTGGCTGCACAGCTGGTGACATCGCGCGCTGCCGCCCAGCCGCAGGGCCGCGTGCACCACGCGCTGGTGCAGCGCCACGTCACAGACACGCTCGAGCGCATCTTCCGTCGTCACGGCGCCGTGTCGCTCAGCTTGCCGCTGCTCATGCCGCGCTGCGCGCTCTACGCCGATACAGACACCTACGTCACGCTTATGGACCACAGCGGCTGTCTCGTTGCGCTGCCCTACGACTCACGGGTACGTCGGTGATGGGGCCGGTGCTGCTCAGTCTAGCGACATCCTGACCATGGCCGAATGGCTTTAATTTTCAATATATGCCTTTTGAAAGCAGCGGTGAAAGAACTCCAAAAAACAGTTGATATTTGATCAAGTTTTTTTAATCGTTTTAATGTTCATCGACTGGTATGGTTTAATGTGCAAGCCAAGGTCAAAATGTGTGCTTAAAAATGATTATAGATCCGTTTCAGAATCAGATTAGAAGGCTAGCTTCTTACAGTGTCACTAATTAAGCTGTACAGTTGAGCCATACAATGCAATCTACAATACAGCTTTAAATGCCGTTATGAAATGTAATTCCTAGCTCATCATTGTCCAGATTCCGTTTGCGCGGTTCGTCGCACGCACCGGCATCACGTCGCTCAAGCGCTACTCTATCGAGCGCGTCTACCGCGCAAATCGCACGACGGGCATGCACCCGCGCGAACTGCTTGCGTGCTCCTTTGACATTGTTTCCCCATCACCAGTGGGCTGTGTCGCCGATGCGGAACTAGTCCGCGTCGTGGTTAGTGTTCATCGTTTCACTAAGCTTTGGCATTATTTAAGGCATTCATTAAGCTCCATTGACACAGTGCCAATGTCTGCATTTGTTGCTCGATTGCACCGAGTCACTTGGTCCTTGCAGACTTCTGAACTAATTTTGCTGCCTTCTATCTATTCTGTAAAGAGGCGCTGTGGTGTAGCAGTTGAGACGTTGGATGGAATTTCGAGAGACCTGGGATCAAGTCCTGTCACCGACAACTATGAAGTCATGGCGTTACAGATCCTTTAGCAAGGCTGTTAAACACATGAGTTCAACACAAGTGTCACTAGCTGCTAATTCCGTGCCAGATAATTATCAATTTTTTTGGCGTCGGGAAGGGCATCTATGGAGAAGGGAATCCGTAGCTATGGGTTTGTTTATGTTTCAGCACGAGATCGTAGAGGAGTTTGGGGGTTTGCGCCGCGCTGACCCGCCACGCAGCTACCGGCTGAGACTGAACCACGTGTCGGTGCTGCGCGCCGTGCTGCTGCACTGCGAGGTGCCGCCCGCGCTGCACGCACCAGTCTGCGCCATTCTTGGCGACAGCAAGGTCGGCTGCCGGGATTGGTTGATATCAGTGATTTCTGTTTGTCGCTAGAGAGAAAGAATTGTCCCCATTTGACAATAGCCTTTTTTTAAAAAAAAAAAGATCTCATTCTTGGGTGTTCATTGTTCACAAATTAGTTCTATGGTGATGAACACGGCATTAAAAGAAATATTTTCGAGTACACTAGCTGATAGGATTGATTTATTGGAAAATATAAATTGTAAAAAAGATATTTGACAAAATTTTTGAGAGATTCAGAAACCTGCCTTCGGTAGTTTGCCGGATGCGGCATTGCTGTGTACACGAGCGAGCGCCAACTTGCTAAGTGAGACGATCCTGTGCTTTCCTCCAAGCTGCATTCAGACCAAAGTTTATCAGTTGTTGGCAGCTCACGATCATGGGGGTTCAGGTGTTTCTTCGTTGAGCGATGGGGCGTTTCCAACCTCTCGATGGTCTCCCAGTGGCTGCCTTAAGAGCATGGGAGCCGGAACTGGCACAGTCGATCTTACTTTTGCTGCGGTTGGCGCTGTGGATTTGCATCGACTGTATTTTCTAGATAAAGAAATAGAGACGTGAAGGTGCAATGCAGGGCTTGGCCTGCCTAATTTCCAAATGGCGAAAGAAAATCGGAAGTGGCAAATTTTTTTTAAGATTGGCAAAAAAAACTTTAGCGAATTGTTTCCAACCGATTTTTTCTGCAATACTGAGTTGAGTTGTATTTCACTGATGGATGCCAATTTCTGGTTAAATATTCAGCGAAGTCCACCGGTTGCTATGCTAGGTAGATCAATTTGAGCAGTAGTTTGTGTGCGAATGTGTCAGTTTGCAAGAAATGATTCCAAAAGCATTTGGCGAAAAAAAATTGTAAGTGGCAAAAAATGCACATTTTGGCGCCAAAATGGCAGATTTTTTTGAGAACCTAGGCCGAGCCCTGGTGCAATGGATAGGATCAAGTGGAGGGTGGGCGTCGATGGCTGCAGAGGGTCTGCGTCCACGGCTACAAAGGGTCTGTCCCTGCGTAAGTGGAGAATGCGGCCATATAACGCGCGCGTGTGTGTGAATGAAAATATACTGTTTATGTTTGTCACTGCGTGTTTGCGCAATGTGCAGGTGGAGCGTCAGCGCAAGGAACAGATGCAGACACGCCTGTGCAGCCTCGGCCTGCCAAACAAGGCCGTCGACGCCCTCTACGCCTTCCTCGAGCGCGAGGAACCCTTTGCGCCCATCAAGGGTTTCCTCGCCTGTGTCACTAAGACCAAGGGCGAGGTACGCACAGAGCTCCCATTAAGCTTGGTTTTTCTGGCGTCTAGATGCCAAGATCCAGGCGTTTTGTCGTCTCGAGACGCCAGCGTCTTTATGTCTTTATTTTCTGCCATAGGCGTGCTAACATAATTCATATAATACACATAATTCAATTGAGAGACGTCGAGACCTTTTAAATCTGGGATCTCGTGACGCCGGTGGTAGGATTTTTTGGCATCCTGTGATGCCAGGGGTAGGATTTGTGGATTTCATGGACGCCGCGACACCGGTTAATGGAAGCCCTTGTTACGTCCCTCATGTTTCAGTTTTTGGTTTTGTTTAGCTTTACCTGCTTACGGTTTTTTATTTCTTTTGTACGGTCAATTTTCACAAATGGCCTATACAAATTCCTTGCATGAGTCAATGATATATGACTTATCAATCATTACTTGCATCACATGCAAATAGGAATTTGGAAACTATTATTATATTTTGAAGAAACGGATTGAAGGCAGGTTTTTAGGACTCTGGCAGATATGATGCGAGAGTTTTTTGATATCTTTTAGTACAACATTTCTATTTATAAAAAGTTTGCTGAAATATGCTCTTCAATGATTTTTTGAAATATGTGATGTGAGTGTTTCAGGCTGCTTCTCTCGCTAAGGAGGGCTTGCATGAGTTGGAGCTGATACTGCAGTATATTGAAACCCTTCAGTGTAAATTTCAGGTATTATCTTGTGATTTATAGTTTTCATTCTCGTTTGAATGTATGCCAGTGTTTTTATTCGTTCACAAAATGCAGTGATGATTTTTGGCGGCTATCCAACTAGAAGCAAGGCCTAGCAAAATTGCTGAACTATTTTTAAGTTTGTTTGCTAATGAAAACCATAAATAGAATGCTAAATAAATCGTGTTATTGCAAAATTTACATGTTTTTATCAATACTATCATCCTCTGTGTGATTATCTTTCAAGACCACATCATGGCGGGTTTTCACCGCAACTGAACTAATCTTTTTACGTGCTATTTAATTGTTCAATTTGTTATATTACAGTACAATAATATTTATTATATATATTTTTTTTTTTCTTCTATATCAGCATCTTTAGTAGAATCCTCTCCCTTCATTCTTTCAGCCGTTTGTCGCCCTCGGCCTAGTCATAAACATCCACCAGTACTCTGGTGCCCTCTTTCAAGTCGTTGCTGACGTCAAGAACAGGAACAAGACGTCGCTAGACGTTCTTGCCGTCGGGGGTCGCTATGACAACCTCCTCGCAGAGTTCCGCCCCCCCGGCCCGGTCCCCGCAAGCAAGCCGGCGGTAGTCGGCGTCACCATCGCCTACGATAAGGTACGACCTGACCTGAATTGGGTATAAACGAAAGGTGGGTATAGAGTGAATGTTTGCATCCACTTTATACCCAGCCTTGCTGAAGGGCCACATGGTTTCATGGTTGCTGGCGCCGAGACTTGAACCCACGTCTCTGGACTCTGTTGACACCTTAACCACTACACCACAGAGCCTTGCCATGGTGCTATTGTTATTGTCTACAAATTATTTATTTAGCCATTTTCACGCGATAAAAACAAGCGTATGATCCCCACGCAGGCCGGGGAACAAAGAATTAGCTTGCAGCCCAGAGCTCCCTGGCCCAGTCGTAAAAGGCAACTGAGGAGAGAAGGGGAAGCGATTCTCTGCCGACTCTCTTGTACAGAACAGGACTGTATATAGTCTTTGTAATACATATACTCCCCACACTGAAAAAAACAAAACAAAAAACAGCAGGGATTATGCAACGGATAGGCCTGTGATAATTATAATATTATTATTATTGTGATCAATGATGATTTGCTCCACCTGCTCCTGCTCCCAGCTCGTCGGTGCGGTCGAGTCAAACGAGCTCACCGCGCTCCCGTCTCTCACCGACGCACTCGTCTGCTCCACGGGCAGACGCGCGAGCCTCGGTGAACGACTGACCATCGCGAGGGAGCTATGGGATGCGGGGGTCTCGGTAGAACTGGGGGGTGACGCGGGCTTGGACTTGGAGGAACACAAAGAGTTCTGTCGCGCGCACCGCATCGAGCATCTCGTCGTGCAGCGTGACGCAGACATCACCATCTTCAAGGTACGGCTTTTATAGTTTAAGGACTACCCTAAACACACACACGACATGACAGCGAGGCGCTGTGGTGCAGTGGTTGAGGCGTCGGACAGGGAGTCTGGAGACCTGGGTTCGAGTCCCGGCGCCGGCAACTACGAAACCATTCGTTACAGGCCCTTCAGCAAGGCTGTTAAACACACAAGTGTCGCTCGCTGTTTACCTTGTGCCAGATAATTATTTATTTGGTTGGCGTCTGGAAGGGCATTTGGCTATAAAAACCCAGCTCCAGCAGTCCTGATCAGGCGCTAACGTCTAAAGCTGTATGAAAACATGAACATTAACAGAATAGGCAACAAGAAATTCTGTTAATTTTTTAGTTCTGAACTGATGCTTTGAGTAATTCACGATTTTGCACCAATTGTTTGTTGTCTGAGTAATTTTAGCTCTAGCGTGTAGGTACTTACAACATTTGTTTTTCTTCTCTGGTTCTTTTTTCTTTGCTAGTTGTAACGCTCGCTGCGCTGGTGCATGTAATTGAACGCACTATTGCTTTCAAATGAATTTAATTATCAATTTGCATGTTGCCTACAGTTTACTTTCTAAGTGATTCTTTTATTTGCGAGCATTTTGTTGCAGTTTGCTCCTCTTCAGCTGGTTCTTTTAGTTCTCTCCTGAAGAAAGGCTTTGCAGCTTATTAAATTCTTGTAATTTAGCTCTCTCTTCTGCTTTGGATTCAGATGCAATGCCTCTAAGCAAAGTATGCCGTTAGGATCTTATTGTGATCAATGGCGCACTGCAGTAACTCTAGGCCAAAGTGCTGATTGTGGCGCGTGGGCTGGTGAACTGCAGGTATCGCGATCAGAGCGCGACCAGATGGTGAAGAAGGACGTTACCGTCAGTCAAGTCGTCGACTTTTTTCAGCCGAGAATGCAGTCCAGGAGGTAGCCTTCTAAAACAACGACTTAACTGTCAAAAAACCAGTGAACTCGCTAGGATCTTTTTGTCTATGGGGCTATTGAATATTGCCTAATTCTAGCGCTCCTGAAATCAAGCACTTAAGTATTGAAGAGCTGTCGAATACTTATTTTGAACAGTTCGACTAGGCCAAAATGTCTTTGGATCCATTGGAACTGATATATTAAAAATATAGCCAGCTTATAATATTGAGAATATATTGGAGACCTCGTTATAAGCAGCATGCACGGCCAGTTTTTAGAATAATTTAACCACTCTTCACTTTCTGTAAAGTTATTAAACATTCAGTAGTTAATTAGTTTATTATTAGTATTATGGATAACAGTGTGGCGCTGTGGGGTAGTGGTTGAGATGTCGGGACACGAGTCCCAGAGATCTGTGTTCGAGTCCCTTTGGCGCCGGTAATTGTGAAACCATGCGTTATGAGCATCAGGAAGGACATCCAGCTGTAAAAATCCAACTAAAAGAGTCCACACAAGGGCGGGCGCAAGCATCTAAACCTGCGTGATGTCTAAGCATTTGAATTTCTAAGCATCTAAACTTGTGTGACATCTCATTAACAGAATAGACGACAGAAAGTGGTTAGTTTTTATATTATGAATAATTTAATTTGATTTATTTCAATGACTCTGTTCATCCGATTTCTTAACCACACGTGTGATCGTCCAGTGAGAATGTCGACCCGTGTCCCGCGACAACCATCAAGTCTCAGAACTCTCTCCAGGGCTACATCGAGAACTTTGGGGGAAGCGGCGGGGGCACGGGGCCCCTCACAAACAGCGGGTTCCAGTCATCCTCTGCTCCCCACTACAATGTGACGTACATTCTCGCCGAGACGGGCAGGCCTGCGAAGAACACCAAGCGCACGTATGATAATCTGGTGAGGAGAGATTGCAGCAAATAGTTTTCGTTACGTTAACTGGCAAATAAATCAAACTACTGGTATACTAAATTTAATCAACTGCTATATAAAGAGCTTAAAGAAGAAGTATAGTATTTTGTTTTAATTTCATGTCACGCCCGCACAGATACGTAGAAGAAACGATATCAGAAGCTTTCTTCAGTGATTTTTTTTGTTAATTATTTTCAGACACCCATGTTAAAAAGTTTTTATTTTTGTATATGCTATGACAGTGTATTTAGTCTTGACACTCGTGTGTATCATATTTGGACAATTAAAAATCGTTTCACTGGATACTAGGTTCATTGTAGTCAAATTGAAAATGACCCGAAACTAATACAATATAATTTACAAGAATACATAAAAATACATTAAAATACATTAAAATACATTGGAGTCCATTGCCATGCGTTAAAATGCATTAAAATACAATCCACTACAGTAAAAAACATTAAAATTGAAAAAATTGTATTTTGACACCAAAGTCGTACAGATTGCTTGTCCTACTGAAGTTCATTAAAAAATTTCATCATCAGGCATTTTGTACTGTCATCAAGTGAAGGGCATATATCACGCAAGTAGTATTGTGGTTTTAGATCTAAAACCTGTTCAAATTGCTTGCAGCTTAATGCTGCAAGGCAGAGAAAATATTTGTGCTTCTAGGATAAGAAATACAAAATTCTCATTGTGTTTCCCGGATAACTAAATAAGCTTATACAATATACATGCCTTAAAATTCTTAAAATTTAAAAATTAAGAATGTAAAAATTCTTTGCTTGGCTCGAGTTTTGAGACTTATATGATATACGCACTAAGCCCTTGATTATAACGTTTGTGACCGTTATGACATTGTGATGTTCTAGCAATAGTAATTTATCTGCTTTGTGTTTGCATTGTACGCATGTGTGGTGCAGATATCCAACAGCATAGTGCCGACGCTCGCTCAGATCAGTCACAAGGCTCGAGTGGAGGTGTTGGGTCTCGAGCTCAACGCTGTGACCATGCGCGCCATCGCATTCCACCTCGACGTTAGTCGTCCGCCTACTCTACTTTGTAAAATTTAGCTTAAAATTGTCATATTAGAACTGCATATTCGATGCTTTAAAATATTCAG
Organism: Chamaedrilus cognettii; assembly: GCA_034695025.1. Taxonomy (NCBI): domain Eukaryota; kingdom Metazoa; phylum Annelida; class Clitellata; order Enchytraeida; family Enchytraeidae; genus Chamaedrilus; species Chamaedrilus cognettii. Next base: position 5,358 of record JAQIWG010001852.1, on the reverse strand, counting down.
TATTCCAAATTAAAAATTGCAAGCAGTTACATGCTTAAATTTGACCATTAAGTGGATTTGTACAAACTATAAAGCTGTTAACAATACACTAGGCCCCAAAATATGAATATAATCTGTTGTTAAAATATTTTGCGACTGGGCAATAGTTACCTTAATTTGAGATTATGTTAATTACATTGTTTTTCAATGCGTGTACATTTGTGTATTTAGGCTAATGGATGTGGCTTTTTTTTTTAGATGATCAAGGACAAGTTGTCATTCACAGCTGGCGTTGGGACTCTAATTAAGGAGTAAGTATAATTGAGGAGTACGTCGACACATTTTACCTCTTTATTTTTGTCTGATAAGGCCTACTCCGCTATAAAAGCGAGTTGCATAATTAAAATTGCTTGTTTTGTGCAAACAAAACAACAGTAGTAAATACAGAACAAGAACTAGGTTTATCGTTATGTGTGTGCAGCGTTGGCAGTTCTAAATGACTCCTTAAAGCCGCAGATTTTTTCACTCTATTTTATGTAGCTAATGGCTTGCAGCCTGCATGACGGCGTAGGCTTGCAATGATCTCGCTTAATGAACCGAGTTACATAACAAATAATAAAAATTCAATTTTGTTTTAAATTTTTTCACATTTTTAAACATTTAAAAAAACACGTTCAACATACAAAAAACCCAAAAAAAACCGAGTGGCTCACGTGGGCCCATTTCTTTCTGACTAATGCGATGTCCAGTTATTGGTATATTTACCGCACGGTATGTAACATATAATATATGCATGGTATATATTAACTGATCCAGCTTACTGACATGACTTTCCAACCCCTGCAGGCTGGGGAAAAAAGAATTGGTTTGCAGCTCAGAGCTCCCCGGGCGAGTCGTAAAGGGTGACTAAAGAAGGGGGAGCGGTTCTGTGCCGGCTCTCTTGCACCGAACCAGACTATATATAGTCCTTGTGTTACACACGGTCCTTAAGCTACAGAAAGCACATGACTTCTTCCATGGTCTCTATCTCAGCCTGGGTGGACTAGGGTGATACCAATGTTGCAGAGAGCGCGTCCCCGATATGGTCGTCAGACTACGAAACGGATGATAAACCCACTAATATATAGATTTTATTTACCAAATCAATGGTAGCGATCAACATAACAAGAAAGAATTAAGTAAAAAAAATGAATGCACAATGTGACACACTATGCACAGTATTTACTATATTATTTAACTATTATAGTACTAATATTATTACTGCCTGTTATGTGGCCACTGATCAAAACGAACACAGGTGTGGCTTGGTCACTGTCCACAGGCCAAGGCAGTTCTTGTTGAACTAAGTATTTTTATTTGTACCGTTTCTGATTCTTTGATTTTTTTAGACTACTGCGCGCAACTGCACATCTATGCGATTTATGTGTTCAGTTTGTATGCTAGCTGTTGCCATGTATCTTTTGTAGGAATCAGAGGCACAAAAAGTACTTGACTCGAATCACTGATGACATTCTTGAGAAAAAGTTTGAATACAAATCTCCGTAAGTTTTTGATCACTCAGTTTATGTCATTTTTTATTTATTTGGGCAGGGTTTGTATTTATACCAGGAGAAATTTTATGCTGTTCAATTTAAATTTTCGCAGAATGTGTACAATTAATTTTAATTTTTGATTAGATAATAGTAAATGTTCATCAGACTAATTGGCCGTAGTAAATCATTAATGATAAATAACTTTTTGAACATTTGATATTTTGAACGTTGTCATTTCTAAATTTCTTGTGGGTTATGTATAGAACTTATTCACCTCACGGCAGAAGCAACATAACACACAACTCAACTAAATAAATTTAATAAACAGTTGCAGCGTATACTATATTGCACATCCATCGATGATGCCACAGGCGTACATGAATAGTATTATCAACCTACGAGTTATCCATTTTGTTGAAACAAGAATTTCTAATATTAATAGTTATAATAGCAGACCTTGTACTGTTATGAACTATTAGTGATTTGTGTCTTGCAGATCCCAAGCGGCCAACTTGGTGATCATCCTATACAGCCTTCAGGATGAAGTGCACAGGGTCTTATTTTGATTGCGTGCTGCCGTGGCAATGAACCGTTTTGTGGCGATTATGTTAGGGGTGCTATTGTGGTTCACTGTCTTGGAAACAATTACGTTGGTATTACTCAAGTTTATCTCAATTTCCTGACCAGCTTCCAACCCGTTTTTATGATTGCTGCCATTTACCGTTTCCTTGGATGCATCCGGAGTTTGTTTTGTATCGGCAGAGTTTGGTTTTAGTTTAAAGGAGGGGGAAGAAAACATGGAGTAGAGAGATATGATAGAATCGGGAGTTATGGGAGAGTCTTATCATCGGAAACGTTCAACCTGTGCTAGCACGGAAAAGTGAACGTAAAACTTTATTGATGATGATGACGAATGCTTAGTTTTTAAGTGAATAATTTGTTGTGACGATGTTGTCTGTGAAATTGCATTTATCAGGGACGCTGGAAGGTCAGACTGTATTACTATGATCTGCAGTGAATGGAGTCTATTGTAAATGGAACAGTATCATGAAATTAATGTAAGTTGTAACGTTTATGATGTCGCATTGAATCTAGTGAACTGTGCATTGCCCCATGATACGTAATCGATAATGTAATAAATTGTGTTATAATATTGTATACATACGTACAAAATATGGACCATTGCCAAGAGTAACGCTCTAAGCTTAGTTTACGACAATGACGGTGTTTTGAAATTGATGTACCTTTTTGGTGGATATAATTTTGGTGAGTATATTATATGAATTGATTTCGCTTGTGCCTTTGTTGGATTTTGAGTGATTGATTTCATTTCGTTAGCTAGAGCATCTTTGTCGCTGAACGATAAGGACAGCTAATTGTATAGCGAGGTATATTGCGTATAGCCCAGGTCCAGGTAAGTTTTGTCAGATTATAGTAATTTTAATAAAGCATGAAGAACCATTAAGAAATATAGCAAAAAGAAATGATGCAAATCTATTTACAAGCTTATTTACAAACCAATATACAAGGCCCTAGGCCCACATAATAAATTAAAAGAGTGGCCCGCAACTCATAAAATGTTTCCCAGACGCAAAATAAAATTTGATGCGTCTGAGGCCCTAGACCAAATTCAGTATCAATCCGTCCCCTCTCCGGGTCAGATGGGTCAAAATAATATAGAGCTGACCGCACCAATTTTATCAGGAATCGGTGCGGCTTGCCAAGAAAACAGAACAGAGGAAACTTTCAAGTCAAACTCGGGTCAACATAATCAATGAAGCTGAATGGTTGTTTATGGTTGCGCGCTAGACGTCAATAATAAACGACCTTGAAGGCTGACCCCATTGTTTACATTTTGATCGACACGCTGCCTTATCTAAATTTAATTTGTGTATTTTCTAGGTCGTTGATTATTTCAAGCCAGCTTTGTGCATCAGTAGCATCGTGAAAGGACTTAATTGAGAGATTATAATTAAAGGCGCTGCACATCTAACCTGAATACGCTTCGTCCCCGGCGCGCCGTTATTGCAGGTTTGCGATGTGAACCTAACCAACGGGAATCAAGTATATCAAGTATAAATCTAATTCGCTGAGTTTAGGAACTTATTGTATAGACTACCGGCACCGAGTTCTCGGCAGCCGTTACGATGTCCGCTGCACGTTCGAGTGTAGAACCGCTGCTGGCAGGGTTGGGCCGGGCTGGACATCGTCAGCTGATGAGCCGCATGTTTCCTGGGATCGAGCCTGTGGACGCCAAGGCTTCTTCCCTTCAATCTACTGCATCTGTCTCTCACAAAGTAGGTGATTTTCATTAATACTGATCAAATTTTCGGTTTCTGAGGTCAGTATTTTATCAAATGGCATCTTCAAATACAGATATTAATTCCGGGTTGTTCTATACGACATCGATCTATGATAGAGACGCGTGTGACCTTAAGTTTAACTACTCGACGCGCGCAGCTACACGCGAATGCAGGTAGCTACTTACCTGTAATTTGCAGAGATAGGGAAGTTATTCGTAAAGGCTGACCTTAATATTTCTTAAAAGCAATTAGACAAATATGAATGAAATATGCCAAGTTCGCCAACGTACGCAAAATAGACAATATATCCCGTTTATTTTGTAGCTTTATGCACTGACATATATTGTGGAAATATACTGGCATTGGTTTGCTTGATGCGACAGCTTCTGTTGGCGCATCACCTGATCCAGACGGCGTCCCCCGGCACGTTCCACTTCCTCCCGGGCATGACGCGCTCCCTGGAGAAGCTCCACCGGATCATCGACGCTGAGATGAAGTCGATCAGTGCGCAGAAAGTTGCGATGCCGTGCTTGGCGCCGCAGCAGATCTGGACTGCTTCGGGTATCAGGATTAATTGATTTGATGACGATTTTATTTGTTGCCATATTGTTATCAAAAACAGTTATGTTATTGAGATTGGAAGATAGACCTTCTGCGACTAAAACAGTGGTATGATAAATTTGAGCTTAAAAGTGTACAATATATTGCACCATTAATGAAATGAAAGAAATTAACGAATAGAATTTTTACTGTAGAATGTTTTCAATGTTCTGGCGTAGGGTCATTGATAAAGCTTGTCTGATTAAAATTAATTGTTGAAGAACTTTATCTTCGGTATTTAAAATCAGAAAGACATAATAACGAACTACTGAACCAAAAAAGTAGGCCTAATAAATTAATTGTTGTTTTTTAAATTGTCTTTGACTAAAGTCACAGCTATCATAAGTTCATGTCCATCATTTACATGTCTAGTTAATGGATAAGAAATGAAATAACCTTGATGCGACTGTGTATGGACCGAAAATTGCTTGCTTTGAACAGATAGATGGAACAAGATGGGATCGGAGTTGTTCACTCTGAAGGATAGAAATGACAGCGCGCACTGCCTTGCTCCGGTACGCCGTGCTGATAGTCCATGCAAAAACTTTACCACACTCTTTAATGCTTTACAATACTCCTACTAAATAATGATGTTAAGTTTGCTGTAATTCTAACAGTATTTCAAACCTTACCAGAAACAATAATGGTGCATGCTTTTTGGTTTTTTAACCCATCAATTTTAGAAAGCCAGAAAATTTACCGCGTGTGCATTTGGCTAGCAATATTGTGATTGGCTGTTTCTTGTGTCCGATGTAGACACACGAGGAGGCTGTCACTAGTCTTGTTGCAGCCATGTCACCCATCTCCCTCAGCAGACTTCCCATCAAGCTCTATCAGGTATATATATATTTTATTTTATTTTGCATCAAACACAGACAGGGTGTAAAAAGTACAAATCACGCCAGATACAAAAAAGGCTAAAACCACAGGTCCATAAGGGACAC
>JAQIWG010001851.1:0-22566 GCA_034695025.1 Chamaedrilus cognettii | reverse complement strand
GTCTTGTTGACCATTGTTCGTCTTGTTGACCATTGTTCGTCTTGTTGACCATTGTTCGTCTTGTTGACCATTGTTCGAATGTTGAAGAACGTAAAATTTGAAAGTATTTGAATGAGTTTATCATGTCTTGATTAATTATTATCGGCTTTGTTTCTTTCTTTTAATTAGTACAATCAATGTTGAAATAGATGTGTATTTCCAGCAGTGCAGCACACTGTCGGCAATATTTGATGAAAGCACAACGCGTTCTGAATGTTCTTTTGAAATATGGGCTGATAGGTATTCGGTGGAAGAAAGCTGATTTCTGACAGCTCAAGTCCAGCTACAACCATCGACTTTCAGCCGCCGCACTTGAACAAACCGATTCCTACCACGCCAACATCGTCAAATGGAAAGCTTAGAAACAAATCAAGTATCATCTCTTTTGTAAAGGTACTCTTTAATACCTCATTGGTTTTGCTGCATCATAGTGAAGAAAATTTATGAAAAGATTTCAAAATGGTGCCATGGCAGACTGACTAGTCGAAGCTAGCTGCGTGTCGATGAGGAGGCTGGAGTAGATGCTTATGGTGGGATATGGGCTTCTTTCATGTGTATGAGTATTGACGAACTGCATCTTATTTGACTGTTGTAATATTGGTTGTGTGCAGCGCCCTTGTGATGACTTTGGCGTTACGGCGCTCTAAAAATTGTCCGAAAATTATTATTATTTTTATTATTATTATTTTGTTAAGCAAAGTAGCAAAATTTTTAAATCGCAAAGTCGCAGTCGCAAAGTCGCAAAGGCGCAGTCGCAAAGTCGTAAAGTCGCAAGGTGCAGTTTAGCTAAAATATCCGACTAGGGGTTAATACGTAAGCTTAATTTTAACTAGTTTGACGGATTTTTTGATTATAAAAACTTGAAAATATTCAGCAGAATATCTTCTTTTATATTTTGCATCGAAAAATTGCATTTTGAAAGCGAAATGCTTTGAATAATATGTTGTTGTTGTAATTGTTGTAAGTCATGCACATTAATATCATTTGGATACATATTTAATTAATTAATTTTTTTAATTTGAATTTTTTAGGAGACTGCTTCAAGAGTATATAGACTATATAATATATTAAAATCAATCTGAAAAAAAATCTGCTTTGGCTGGAATGGTTCATTTTCAGGAATCGGAAGTGAAATGTCTGCCGTCATCCAATCAGTGTCGACGAGTGCCGTCCGTGTCATCTACGGCTGGTGAAAGTTCCGTGGTTAAATCAAAGTCAAAAAACCGTTTGGCTTCTCTCTCCGGTGACACCCAACGTGGCAGGGACCTTCTCCCAACTGCCTGGAATGAAATAAACGCAACCAGTTTAAATCTTGGACCTTCAGGACGGCATATTCTGTCAAATTCGAGAAGTTTAACGTTCAACTTTGCGCAAAACTTTGATCGATTATGCTCGCAAAAGCCGTGGAGTGGAGCAGTGAATGAAACAATAGAGCCTGCGACCGTGTTGGATTTGGTGGAATTTGTGAATTTGTTCAAGTCGTTTTCAGTGCAAACGCGGAAGGATCTGAAGGATATCTTTGATCAGTTATTGTTTGAGCAACTTTCCTCGGTCGAACAGGATGATGAAACTTTGCGACAACCGCCTGCCTTATCAATGTGTGGCAACAATGCCTCAAGTTTGTATGGCGTTTCTGTATTTTTATGCACAAAATTTTAATTTTTATTACGTAGTATTAATGTTATATCGGCAACGACAGGATCCCAGGAACAGTCACGTAGTAGAATACTGATTTTATTTTTTATGTTTCTTTATTTGCATGACTTCAATGTATAGCATATCCAACTACAAACAAGCAATTTTGTGTGAAATGACACCAGAACGCCAAAGAACGGGCTAAGCGTCCCTGTAAGAGTAAACTCTATGACATCCTAGTAGTACAATATTTCTTAAGTAATGAGAAAATGAAAAAAAAACTAACTTATCGAAAAAGAACTGTTCAAGAATGGCGTGCAAAAATATAAATAAATTCAAAGAATCAGTAAGCATTGAGAATATGAATATGATAGCCTACACAAAATCTGAACAATGCTAGCAAACAGAATACGAATTAATCTCTGACACAAAACCAAATCAAATCAGCCTGGACCAATAGAGAGAATCACCAAGACAGCACAAGCCACATACAGATATAACAAATCAAGTTCATTCAATACTAAGATAGAAGTTTTTAAGAAAATCTCTGAGATTGAGAAGGAAAGGAATCCTATGCAGAGATGAGAAGGGCTGTCGAAGATCGGCTGTGGACAAGACAGGACATTAACGTCAAGACCTGTCATGTGACAGAACACTGACGAAGTTAGGCAATGACAATCCTTAAATATGTTCTTCTATTTGCTTGTACTCTCTCATTGCAACTTTATACATGCCATGAAACATAATTATTTTGAACACGATGCAAGTGTTTTCGGATTGTTGGGTGCATAATTAATGGATTATGAGCTACCGTACTGAAGATGGAAAAAGATACATGCAGAGGAAGACCAGAAACGACGTGGCAAAGCTGGATGGAGAAGGATATGAAAGCTTTGAAATTAAAACGTGATGATGTGACGGATAGGAAGTGAAGAGCGAGTGTCCATGGCTGCAAATGGCCTACCCCTGCGTAAGCGGGAAATGCGGCCACAAAAGGCGCTCGTGTGTGTGTGTGTGTTGAAGTATTTTTATGATTAATACTCTAAGTATCTTTATTTTTATTAGTAGACCTACTTACGTACCATTACAAACCTTCAGATTAGAGCAACATTCATTTGGATTAGCATGTTTTACACTTGAAAGGTTTTATCACAAGAAATTCCGCTTATGACTTAAACTCATCGGAGGAGCGCCAGTGTTCCGTTGATGCTTTCGTGTCCTCTACCATCCTGTGTAACGCAAGCGGTCCAGTTTCGACCGACCAATCGAAATGTCTCGACGTCAGAAAGTTCCGCGAATTTCTAGAGGATTATCAGGAGCTCTTTGACATGAAGGACGATGACATCCATGCAATCATGCAGGTGAATCTTTGCGGCTGACAATCAATATCTATATATCTTGCCTTAACCACTACACCACAGCGAGGCGCTGTGTTATTACATTTGAATTACCGTACAGTTTTTTTTACAATTTAAATTAGTTTATAACTTTTTAATTTTTTTTGCATTTAACCACTACATCACAGCGCCTCGCATTGGTTAGTGTAAATTGTAGTGGTTAATTGTAACTTCTATTTAGCATATATGAATTTCTGTTGATATCGTTGGCAGTTTCCACACTTCGCTTTGTAAAAACTGCAATATCAGTGAAGAGATATATGGCATTCGTTAAAATTTTTTCCATAGTGCCAGATAATGATTTGTTGGCGTCAGGAAGGGTATCCGACCATAAAAACCCAGCTCCAGCAGTTCTCATTCTCAAGGCGCAAACGCCTAAACATGTGTGAAAGCATGGATATTAACGGATTGGATAACAAAAAAGGAGGTTACCTAGTTAATGATGTTTGCAGTGGTATTTTTAAGCTCATATCTCATCACACAGTCTGAGTCGTAGGCTAAACTTGATTTTGGAGGGGTTTTACTTCGGTTCTCCAGTCCCTATTTATTCCTTTCCGTACAGACCTCGTGAGCGGAGGTGCGGGGGGGGGTTGCTGATGGAGACTTTTTTACTCCCGTGCAGAACAGAATTTTGGAGGCCATAATTACCAGTGCTCGTCCTTTTTTTTCAATTCTAGGAGAAATGTTAGCAATTTCAGCTGGAGGTTTTAGATTTTTGGAGGCGTTCACAAATTTGGCGGCGTTTTCAATTATTGTTCTACTTCAATATGGATAAAGGAACTTTTTTCACAAATTTCATGGAGGGTTTTAGTCCAACGAGACCATCCTCACGCTACGACTGCGCGCATAGTGCGTAAGAATACCGTCAGCGTTTTTTTGGAATAATTTTTATTCGCGCACGCCAAGTCGAGACGTTGATACATGTCGGGAAATGACATTAAATATTCAGTAGTTGGATGAAGACGCCAATCAATGTTGGATATAGAATGAGGGTGGACTTTGTGCCAAATCGCAAGGGACTCAGGGAGGAACCGTCATTTTGGCCGGAACCAGTGTCACGACAAGGGGAAGGGGGCGTATTTAATAAGCAATTTTAGGAGGGGTTAGGAATTAGACACAAATTTCTCGAGGCAACCTTCTCTGCAATCCTCATCAGTTCCTTGAATATAATTTTATCTGTTTTGAGATCATTACCTAATTGTTGTATGATAATGATCAAAACGTTACAAGGCGAGGGGGGTTCATGGAGGATCAGGATTCCATTGGGAGTTTCAAACCAGCAACCTTCCTAGCTTTCTAACGCAATGGCCAGGGTTAGAGGGGGTCAACATTTCACTGGAGATGCCTTAAACTGGGTTTTTTACACAATGGCAGAGGGGATCAAAATTCCATTAGGAGTCAAATCCCCCCTTTGGGGGGATCTTCCTTCGTTATGCAATATATCTGGAGAATTTGTAGATGTCTGGAATATAGACGATAGATGTAGATGTCATCAGGGCGGTAGGGTGAACTTTTTCTGTAGGGGTTTAGCTTTTTCATCCCTGGTCGAGGGGGAGTGTTGCTGGGGGAGAGTTTTTTTTTTTCATTTAGAACTCGCATGATGGGGGGGGGGGTGCAGGGGGGAGGGGCGCTTTTTTTAAAGCCATCATTACACTGCTTGTCCTCGGGTGTTTATGATAGGACGCTTTAAATCTCTGAAAGATTTTAAAATGTCAATGAACGTCTTGAACTTTTAAAAAAAAAGATATGTCAACGACACCTGTCAAACTTTTTTATTTGTTTCGTGAGGTTTGAACCCCCATGTACCTCCCCAGTCTATGGCCCTGGATGTCATGCGTTAATGTGCAGAGACACGAGCGTCGTCCATCTGCGAGGCAGGCGGGCTTGTTGACATTTGAGGGGTTCGCTCGGTACATGACTGACAAGGATAATCTCGCTGTGGACACCGAGAACCTGAAACCTAACGAAGACGTATGCGGGAATATTTATTGGTTTTTTATTTGCTGCGACTCCAGTCGACTGCTTTTGGTGGCTAATATATTAGGGTTTTGCTAAAGAATGACATTTCGTGGCATTGTTGAGTACTGATCGATGCTGTAATTAACCTCATATTTCATGTGATTGTGAACTACAGTGGATAGGCTGCTTTTTCTGCGCGCACAAGTAATGCTGATTACTATCTTGCATTTGTTTACTTGCATTTGTTTATTTCTTCAAAGTTATGCTTGTATTTATGTGTATGCTTGATACACTGTTTGTGCACTTGAATATAAGAAGTATATTTGACTCAAACAAGCTAATTTTTGCAATCGTTTTTTCCATCTCAAGTTGCATAAAATATTTGGTATAGGTTTCAAGTTTCATGCAAAGATAGCATATAAAGAGCTCAAAAAATGTTTGTAATTTGAAAAATTTACATAGCAAAAAGATATCGTTTGAAATAAATAATAACGTACAAAAGACAGAGTAAATTAATATTGATTGTATTGTTTTGGTTTTTTTTTAAAGGAAATGAATCACCCGTTGTCGCACTATTTCATTGACGCCTCCCACAACACTTACCTCACCGGGCACCAACTGCGCGGAGAGTCTTCGGTCGAACTCTACACACAGGTTCTTACAATACCTTCTTTTAAAGTGTTTCTTTGTGTTAGTTTTTAGTAATTCACATATTTCTTTTTATGCTTTATTTTGCATGTGAGCCGTGTTCTCTTCAATAGCCTATTGATAGCGTTGCCAGCGACATAGAATTATTTTGAAGTCTGCTTTCGATCGATGCACTTTTTTACGAATCTGCATCAAAATGTTCAGTTCCAATGGTCTCCTTGTTTTTAAAAAATACTCTATGTTTAGATTATTCTTCTTTGTGGACATAAAATAAAGTCAGACCTTGTAGACTAAACAGATCTCAAACAAATCTCGGGTTGCATTTATTTTCTGATTTTATGATTGACTTTCGTTTTGTAAAGGAATTTTGACTATCAATTTAACGTATTCTTTGTTTTTTAGACATCTATCTGTCTAGCTTTGATTAAATACTTGTTACTCTTAAACTTCTTCTTCAGTGTTCCAAACCTTCCATCCTAGCTGATCTTCGGCCCTTCTCTTCATCTCTGCATATGATTCCTTCTCAAGCAGGTTGTCTACGATCCCAATACGTGGCCTTTCCGGCCCTCTCTTGCTCTCCATTCTTCCCTCGATCACATCTCTTAATTATCTGTTTCCTCTCCGTTCATGTGCAATCCAGTTTTTCTTTCCTCTAACTATTCATTCAAGCATTGTCCTTTTGACCCCATTCTCTTCAATACCTTTTTATTTGTTCTCTGAATCAGTTATCGAGAATTGCATATCGGGATGATAGACGACCTGCTTGAGAAGGAATCATATACAGAAATGAAGAGAATTGCCGAGGATCGGCTAGGCTGGAGGGTTTGGACACCAAAGACTTGCCATGTTGGAGGAAAGTTTGGACATCGAAGACCTGCCATGTTGGAGGAAGGTGTGGACATCAAAGACCTGCCATGTTGGAGGAAGGTTTGGACACCAATGACCTGTCATTTTAGCAGAACACTGAAGAAGAGAATCAGTTATTGTTTTTACTGTGAGTTTCATTGCCAAGGTTCTGCTGATGGGATGTCGTTGTGTGGAACTCGACTGCTGGGATGGAGACGATGGCTCGCCCATCATCTATCACGGATACACGCTCACAACTAAAATTCCATTTCGGGTTTGTAATTGTTAAATTTAACTAATTGTAAGTCTATTATCACATGCATGGCTTGACTGAGTTATTACTTCATTGAAACGTTGCATCTGTTGAGTTGTTTGTTGTGCTACCCTTGATATCAACTCCCGGCCCTGAAATTTTCCTGTCCTGGAAATTTATACGCCTAAGCGAAATTTTATGCCTTTTCTATTCGTTTGTGATCCTTGCTTTATCGCTAGTTCTTGAATCCTTTAAAACTTTATTACTACATTTTAAATTTTTTTAAACTTCACTCTTAACTTCTTTATTTATTTTAAATTTATTGTTAACTTTTAAATTTATGTCAACTTTATTAACTTTTAGTTGGAATACTTGGGCTGTGTTTGATGTAGATACATGTAGTTAGAATGCCTCACAGCGTTCAGCAGTGATTCAGACGACTTTCCTATTAATAGTGCATTCACATTACATCGTCCCGCGAGATCTTACCGCAGGATCTTCCTGCAATCCGCTCGCAATCCGCTCACAAGATGGTATCGTTTTCCTGTCTTGTTCAACGACGTCGTCGCTGATGGTTATATGGTGGTTATATGACAACTGCCTGGTGATTAATGGGAAGGCAACGGGTAGGCGGCGGGAAGATGTGATGTGAACGCATGCGTGTTCCCGTAAGCGTCGTCTTCCCGCAAGGTGCGTGTTCACGGTCACCTTGCGGTAAGATGGCTCTTCCCGCAAGAGACCCGGAAGAGAGCTGGGAAGAGAGGCGCAAGATGTAATGTGAATGCGCCATAACGTCAGACGATCTGCATGCGATGATGCCACGCTTTTTGTACCATTTTGTATCATTTTTCTGTACCACTCGCCAGGGTGTGGTTGAGGCGATCAACAAAAGTGCCTTTGTGACGTCACCGTATCCCGTCATGCTGTCTATTGAAAACCGCTGCTCACTCGCCCAGCAAGACAAGATGGCTCAGATATTCACCGTGAGAGATTAAACTACTTGTTTCCTGAATAATATTCCTCGTATTAAGTTGAATGATTACTAATAAATACGATGCCAGGTTGCGTGTTCATTTTTTTTTGTTTAAAAATCAAATATGAAGTGCTTACAATGGTTCAGTTAATTACTACGCGAGATGTTACTAGTCTTGTTTCACGAATTCATATGCCTTGTATTAAATCTGACTGATAATTGGGGTTTTTAGTCATTTACACTGATTTGAGCATAAATTATTAAGTGATTTTGACTATTATTGCATCTATCTTCAAGAGTGGTAGCTGATGCTTTTCCCATGAAATTTTTGTTCATTGATAGTTCATGTAGTTAGTAATTCATGTAGGCCTATTGGTAGTTTATTTATGCTCTCGCTTTGGTGATTGCTTTCATACATGCCTTTATTTTTTGCGAATTTTAACCTATTTTGCTTTGAAAAATATGCTGTATCATTCGACTGTTTGTAGGAGATTTTTGGTGATAAGCTGGTCCAGAAGAATGTCCTCGACAATGCTGACCCGAGTGAAGAATGGGCGCTGCCTTCACCAAACGACCTCAAATACAAAATACTCATCAAGAACAAGAAATTAAAGAGTGCTCAGCAGTTAGCACCTGAACTTCCTTTGAAGCACAGGGTAGGAGGCAATTTTCATTTACCTCTTTTTGAAATATTTTGTAGTCGTTGATATGCGCGAATTTCAAATGTAAAAGGATACCAGTATTTTATGAGAGTGCATGTATAGTGTGGCATTGTTAGTTTTTCAGTTAGGTATTTAGCTTGCATGCGCTGAAGCCGCTTAATGTATATAAAAATTTGGCACTTGCTGCTTTTGTTTGTTACTGTACCTATTGTCGCTGGCTTAGAAGTTGCCCTCTTCAAATTAAGGATATAGAATGTATCTTAGTAGCCCTACTTATGATGTATAAAATTTAACTTGCAACCAATCTGACAGTATTGTAATTCTTTTTGACTAATATCTGAAGCTATATCTTCAAGTTTTGTATATTGAATGGTATATAAATTAAGATTTATCACCTGGGAATGATATCATCTGTAATAGAGTACAGTACCAGATTTAAATGTTAGAAATGACAATCAATAAACCAACCATTCTTTTAATTATTTTATGTTATATTTTCTATAATATATACATAACGGCGTTACAGACTCGTCTGTAACGCATCAGAATGGACATCAAAATCGATCATTTCTATTATTATTAAGTTACCGCGTTATAAATATAACAATGTGACAAAAAATTATCTATTTTCAATGCATTGCGCAATTCAGCCGTCCAGTCAGTTCTCTAGACAGAGCAACTGCGCGACGGACCCAGCAGCGCTGCACTACGAGGAAGATGATGATGAAGACGATGAGGACGAAGACTCCGTAGATGGTTTGTGTTTTTTTTGGTTTTTTTTAGTCTACCCCTGCATGTAGTCCAAGTCTACGTGTTCCGCCTTCAGTGCTCTGGCTTTGTACTCCAATGGGGGAGTTTAAGTTCTTTTCAGGTGTTTTATCTCACCTGAATCCTGAACTTTAGCTGAGTTCAGGCCCTCCTAGAGTGCGCGCATACTGCTGGATGTTAAAGGCGACCATTACAGCAGCAGGGACAGGTGACGCAATTTTGTGACAATTCATTATCCGATCTGACCTCCCTGCAGGCTGTGTCCTTCGCATCTCAATTAAAGTCCCATTCTGGTTCGGAGCGGGGCAAGCGCGAGAAATTCAATTCTCTGTTGAGGTAGAGCGGGGATTGAACGCAGGACCTCTAGTACATTTTACGTGCTAGATGGTTTGTGTTCGCGTCGTGGTTATTTATTTTATTTACGGGATGGAAACAATTTGGATGAGACATCGCAAAGTTGTTTTGATCGAAAAATCACATCGATGGAGTAGACAATAAAATATAATTGATATTTTGCTAAATATATTACTGATCCCATGTCCTCGTTAAATCTTTGTTGTACTTCTTAGCATAGTATTTGTGCATTTAACGCAGCCGCTGCATCTTCGAGTTGCAACACTAGCAACCTGTATGTTGTGCTAGGAAATCCATCTCTTATGAGTTGCGTCTTGTTGTTTTAGAGGGTAAGAATGTTCCTGCGATTCAAACGGAAGTCACATCGACCTCCGTCATCCACAATAAGTCTTCTCCGCTTCAAAATGACCGCGACAAAGGACAAGAGGCTTCTCAACAGCGACTGTAATTAGTGCTTATATTTATATATGTATTGTTTGCATCAAGATGGCGATTAGTGTTATGGTTATAGTTTTAAACGAGATGTTAAAATGCCGCTTAATTATTCTATATCCTTGTTCATGAATTGTGGCTGAATAAATTTGATATCGGGCACGCGTTCTTCTTATCCAATGAACCAGTGGTCAATTGAATCACTAGCTGTATCGCTAGCTAGCTGGCTAGCAGCCAGTGTACTAGATCACTTATTATTCTGATTGTCATCAGAAAGGGCATCCGGTTGTAAAAATTCAGCTCCAGCAGTTCTCACCACCTGCAAGCCAGTTAACGAAGAATTGGCTTGCACCCCAGAGATCCTCGGGCGAGTCGTAAACGGTGACTAGAGAAGGGGGTCTGTGCATGGCCTTTGCACAGAATCGGACTTAATAGTCATTGTTACTACACACCGTAACACACGGTCCTTAAACTCTCAACATCAACCCAGCATTCCTCATCAGGGCACAGACGTCAATATCCATGTGAAAGAACATGTCAGAACGGATGTAAAAGAGCGTTATGTTATTTAATATCATAACACCAACTAAATTTCTGATTTATACTATATTTGTAATGCATTACACACATTATTACACAATACATGTATTTATCATTACTTCAGAGACCACACTGCCGAAGCCTCTCACATCAAGTTCAATGGCTCCACACCTCGGTCCAGAACTAAGTCCCTGAGCGAGCTTCTGCAGAGAAGGTTTGAAGACGAGCAACGTGCCTTTCGAGCTGACAGACGAAAGAAATCAGGGTCGGCTGACAACTTGCTGACCCCGGTGAAACGTGAGAATCTACGCAACATGCGACTAGACTTGTCTGAGTCGGCGTCATTGGAAGGTCTTTCTACAGACAAGTCCTCCCGAAAACTGTCCTTTCAGGTTTGTGTTAGGTTTAAATGTCTTATTTTGACGTACTGCAAATCAGCAAAATGAACTAAGTTACCAAACAAATGCGATAAATTGAGTGCCAAGTTAATTGCCATAAAATCACTGAAACATAATTCTGCTGAAGATTTTTTAGTTTTGTGGGATGGAAAATAGTTGAATTTCAATTATTTTTATTCAAAGGTATAGTGCAATGAACAATTCATCACAAGAACATTTGGTTCTCAAAACCAAATGATCATCGTGGTTGCTTAGCAACCGTTGCACGCAGTGCAACGTGGTGACTCATTTTTCTTATTTTATTACACTTATTTATTACACTTATAGCTGATTTCTCCAAACACAGATTTGATGGTGGTTCAGGATTTAGTCTATGCAAAAAGGTGGGTTAAATCCTGAACGACCATTAAGTCTGTGTTGGAGAAACCAGCCCTTAATGTCATGCGTTACCCAGGTCACTGATGACACGACTGTAGACGGTACAAGCTGTGACAGTCAAAATCCGTCCGACACCCCTCTCCCCAAACACCGCGTGCCGTTCTGCCACACGCTCGGCCTATCGAAACACGACAAATCTCAGTTCTGGCGAACCAGCCTTCTCGCCAGCGGGGGCGGGGGTTCTTCGGGCAGATCGAGCTCGGACGGGGGAGGGGTTGGAGGGAGCGGGGGGGGCGGGGGGGGTGGAGGAGGCGGGGGGGCCGGCGGGCATCAGAGCGGGTCGGATGAGCCGGCAGGACCCGCGTCGTCGGACAGGGAACCGGTGAAGTGTCGGGCGGGCCCCAGGGCCGTCGATCGGTTCAAGGAGGCGAACGATGAGGTGCCACAGGAGTCGGGGAACAGCTCACGCAGCTTCTCGTGTGATGAAGCAAAGTTAGCTTTTAATAATAATAGCAATAATATTTCTTTAAAATATTCAGGTGAGAAGGGATAAAATATCCAAATGTAGTCAGGTATGAAGATGAAGTGAGGACGTTCAACCTCTCAACCTTTCTGACAGTCGAATTCTGGGTGCAAGGATATGCGAAAAAGATTATAAACTAAAATTTGTAAGTTATTTTAGTCGGCCCTAGTATGGTAGACCAAGTCCATATGTAGCCATGCGCAGGCCTGACTCCTGTGTCCAACGTTAGAGCCTTTTCAGATTTGTTATCTCGCGTAAATCCTAACTTTCAGCTTAGTTCAGGCCGTCCTAGAGTGCTCAGATTCCGCTGGATGTTAGGCCATTTTTTCAGGCAGCAGGGAACCCTCTGCAAGCCGGGAAATAAAAAATAGGCTTGCAGCCCAGAGCTCCCTGAGCGATAAGTTGAAGTCAAGTAAAGAAAGGGGAGCGGTTCTGTGCCTGGTCGTCCGCACAGAACTTTACTGTAAGAGTCTTCGTTACTACACACGGTCCTTAAACTACAAATTCCCCCACGCCCTCAACCAGACAGCAGGGAGAAATTACCGAATTTTGTGACAATGTTTGATGTACTTTCAGCCCGCAGGGTCTGGAACTGAAGCAGCGTCCCAAGAGTGACACAAGCGGGGTGGACTGGCAGACGAGCAGTGATCGAGAGGTCGAACAGACTCCCAAGACCTTTAAGAAGAAGAAGGTCGACATTGCACAAGCGCTCTCAGACCTCGTCATTTACACACAGGCCGTCAAGTTTAGAGGTAATGTTAAGCCGTTGAATGGTTTTTCAGAAGGATGTTAACTGTGTTTTAAACATATAACAGCTCGTGGTTAATGGGAAAAAAATCATGCGTCAACAGGGTCAAGAAATGTATGATGTTATACGAGCAGCTGCAGCAGAAGCGCTGTACATAGCAGTCTATAAATAGATCTTTTTTTGCCAACCAAGCAGGCTTTTCCAAACCCTAGCAGTAACCTAGCACTAACTCTGACTAGCTAACCCTGACGCAGCCGTAAATTCTAAAACCCTAAACTTGAAATAAGGATTATTTTATCCACTGGTCTATTTGACCTGATTTATGATATTACTAGTGGTATTCTTTAATTAAGTACAGAAATTTAGCATTTGCCCCTTGGAGCTTCTTTGCCCTCTCCTGCAAAAACTGACTGCTCTCCTGCAAAAACTGTCACGCTATGAAGCTGAGTATATAATTGATTGTGTTTTGTCAATGTGTTGTTATTTGTAAATTCATTGTTAATGTGATAGTGTTAATTGTATTTTATTTGTAACCAATATCAATATAAAAATAATACAGTTCAAATATGAGATCTAAACTGATGAAAAAGCGTCTAGACATGACAGCGATGCAAAAAATTGTCTGTACATGGCGTGGCTAAAATGGCAGCTCCTTAGAGGGAACTGAGTGACATAGAGTGGTGCAGAGAGTTAAGTTTTTTATTTATTATTCATTTATTGATTAAGTTTTTAGATGTTAGCACGAAGCTTGGAGACGAAACAATAATGAATATCAATCCAATTGCGTATACTTTGATGTGCCGCTCTTATGGGTGTTTACTACTCATTTTATGAATAATTATAATTCATGGTCGTGCGTAAATTTTACTCCATGACTATCATCTCGCATAAATGCTTTAAATATTCAATTGATTTATTTTCTTGCTTTGGCTGCACTTCAGGCTTAGTGATATCCCCTACAATGTCCGCGAGGCAGCGAAAGATTACCAGTCGTAAGAGTATTCTACATACGGGATACCCTCCCGCCTCTGGATCCATTGGTTGGTTTCAATACTTTTTCTGCGTTTTGCATCATCTTATTGATTTCAAGATGCGCACTGCGTGCCAGTTTGATTTTTAGAGGCAGCTTTTAAATCTCTTGATAAATGATTTTCATTTTACATGCTTCGGTGCGCGATGAATAATCATTAATGTGTTAATTTAAACTGCCAGATCTGTTGGGAGGCATTATAATACAACTAGATCTCACGCCTGCAGTGAACCAGTGAGTCCTGTTATTTTCTTCTATGACGTCATCAATGATGCTCTATGATTGCAGAACAGGCAATAAAAATCACACAACGAAGCCTTAATATGCTTGTATTTATTTGAAAATGGATGAGACTATTTTTGGATAAATGATTCTCCTTCATTCACTTACTTAATTCAATTGCTATATTTGACCTAATTATTCATTAGGTTGTAATATTTTAATTTCTTAGATGCCACACCCGACCAGTTCATCCTGCCCTCTAGTGTGCTCGCCAAACAACGAGGATTGGAGGACGTTGACAATCCAAGCTGTTACCAGATCTCGTCGTTGAACGAGAACAAGGCGAAGCACATCTGTAGAAAGCAGCCTGTAGCCACTATGAAATATCCTTTTGCATGCTGAGTCAGCATAACATTAGTGTTTGATTTATTTTCAATGTAGTTGAAGGATAGTAGGCCTATCAACGGTGCCTATGGTGGTTAAGGCGTCTGACGCGAGTCCCAGAGACCTGGGGCCTCATTTACGTACATATCTTAAGATTTTCTGAAATCTTATCCTAACTGAAATTTAAAACAAATAAAATCCAATCGCCGACCGCCGTGACGTCATCATTTGGTTTGCGCGCGACCGTGCGGAGTTTCCAAGAAAAAATATAAGATTTGCCAAAGATGCTCTTAAGACAATCTTACGACTAAGATTGCCATAAGATATCTACGTAAATGAGCCCTCTGGGATCAAGTCCCGGTTTCAAGTCCCGCAACTGTCAAACCATGCGTTTCAAGCCCTTCAGCAAGGCTGTTAAAAATAAAGTTGTCGCTAGCTGCTAACCCCGTGTGCCCGTACCAGATGATTTGGTTGGCATCCAGGAAGCGAATCCGGCCATAAAAACCCAGCTCCAGCAGTCAGTCCTTATCAAGGGGCGAAAACGTGTAAATCTGTGTGAAAACATGGACATTAGCAGGACAGATGATAAAAAAAGGTGAATAATATAGGCCTATCAGCAAGCTGTACACGTGTCAAAGGAGTCATTTATGAGATTGATTTAACTATATGGCGTATATATTGCAGTCTTCTGTTAATTTTAAGACGTAATTGTCTATTTCTAGTTGATGCGTACAGCAAGATTATTGTTGGATTTTGATGAATGTAATTAAAACCGTTCTTATGGCAAGTTTCTTTAACAAGACTTACTCATTGTGAGGCTCACATCATCCGCTCATACCCAGCCGGAATGAGGATAGACTCGTCCAATTTTAATCCTATACCACTCTGGGCGTGTGGAATTCAGATGAACGCTCTGAATTATCAAACAGAAGGTCAATTTTATTTGTTAGATTTATTTTGCTAATTATTCCCATTGACATATTGCTGTAGATTGTAAACAGGAATCCAATGTAGTATTTGATATAATAGAGGCGGATGTAGCAATGGTAAGTTATGATATGATAGTAGACAATGAATTTCACAATGCAACTCCTTGAGCTTGTAGAAAGACTATTTTATAAATTATGATATTTTTTCGAAAAATTTAAATTATTACATTTCTGCTAGTGGTTGGGGATCTTAGATGGAGTTGGAGGGTGGTTGGAGTTAACTTCATTATTCTACTGTACGAAATTTTCTATTTAAAACTATCTTTTATGTATTTATTCGTTCAAGAACAGGTGCTGCTGCCATAACCAAATTTTAGGAAAAGAGGAAGAAAAGATCTAAATATTGACTTTTAATTTATTTAGAAATATTGCAAATGCAATTGTCTAATATTGTTAAATATTTTGAGCAGTTACCTGGAATTTATACTAACAGCGCTCAATGTTACATTCAATTAATGCTTTATGGTACAGATTCCTGGCTGCACATCAACACAGCGATGTTCGAGCAGAAAGGAAGATGCGGATATGTTCTGAAGCCTCGGGTCATGTGGGATAGTGCTCATCCCATGTATAATCGCTTCAATCCTTTCGACAAGGACTTTTATGGGATTCAGCCAGCAACTTTACACGTTACGGTCGGCGAGCAAATCCCTGAATTTATCCATTACTGTCAGTATACGCAAAGGGCTTTCGTGGTAAAGCGAATCGGTTGCAATTTGCAATAAGATGCATTTTATTTCAATAAATTTATTTTTTGAAAGGGGTGCTATGTGCAATATTTCTTCTAAGGTTTTATTTCATTTTATTTTCATATACTCTGACGTTTTCCATGATGTTTAGTTTAAAGTCTCTCTTGAAATTTAATATTAAGTATTATTGAATATCTTACTACTCTATAAGGTTATAATAATAATAAATAATAATAATAATAATACTAGATTTATAGTCCGTTTCGGCGTCGAAAGACGCTATCGGGGATCTCAAGATGGCTAAAGAATAATATATTTCTGGGGTTTTTACTATTTTCAGTTGATCTCAGGACAGTATGTTTGCCAATCTGCCTTTCAAGCGAGTCCGGTAGTAGAGGTTCAACTTTGGGGAATTCCAATCGACTGCGCCAAACACAAGAGCAAAGTTATTTCGCGAAACTCCGTCAACCCGATCTGGAACGAAGTCTACATGTTTCAAGTAGGAGTATATTCTTGCTATATGCATATATAAAATATTATTTAGATAATATGTATAATAATAATAAAGTGTTATTGCATAATTTGCAGCAAAAATATATATTTTTTTACTACAAATGAAGTTTTAAATTTCACTTGCAGATTGCAAACAGCTACTCTCATTGGATTCTAATGTTATTTTAAAGTTTGTGTTGAGTGCTGAAATTTTGTTTAACAAATAGGTCATTTTAAATATGTCTAAACTTTGTGCTTTTGGCCTGTCCTCCTGGTTTTTTTTTAATTGTTTGGATGTTCATTTGATACATTTAAAAATGATGGCATTTCACATTCCATTTGCTCTTTGTTTCGCAGGTTGTATTTGCAGACGTTGCCTTTTTGAGATTTGCTGTGACGGACGTTGGAACTAACCACCCTACTGCCCAGCGCGTCATAGCGTTGAGGAAACTGAGACCAGGTGACTGTATGTTTTAACCTACGTTCAGGAACTTATTTAATGTTGACTAAATGAGGCTCATTTAGGTCTCTGAATTTCCATGGTTTTGAACTACGCCAGATTCTTTTTTGATGAATAATATAAGTGACATCGTTATGTATAGTTGCCATAAAATTATTCTGTAGACCATATGATTTAAAACATTTAGCAAGACGATCATATTACCACCTCGTTTTGAGTGTCATCATATATTAGATGGTGTACATTCGAAGTATAGCATATCCTGTTTGCTTCATGGTTTTTATATTGCAAATTTTTGAAGATACGCTTTAACTCGCAACTGACTGGTGTATTACGCTGTGTGCGCATTGATTGGCAATGATTTTTTTTTTCTCTCCCGCAAGGCTATACTGTAGTTGTATCATGTTTTGGTGTAATCATTGCGTACACTGTCGTTTAGAACAATTAGTCAGACAATCACATTACATTCCTTACAATGGTTCTCTGGTTTGCACTATATATGCTACAAAAATATAGTCAGAACTAATTTTTATATGGTTTACTGTCAAGTTTCGCGCTTTCTTTAAAAATACCTGCCTATAGGACATTAACCTTTAGAAAAGATTTCTGAAAACTGATAAAAACAGGAAACTGATTCAAATTTTATGCAATTGCCCTCTAATTTTCTTGAAAACGGAACTCATCACATGCGAAGTTAGACCTTGCAAAATTAACCAAAACTTCTCTGAAAACGTATACTGGCCAATTATGAATTGCACGTGCGCTAATTTCCAATGTTTTCTCTCCTTATCCCGCAAGGCTATCGGGTAGTCCAGCTGCGATCCACCACGAACCAGCCGCTGGAAGTGTCTTCCCTGCTCATCTATTCGCGCCTGGAAGACCCCGCTGGGGACGCGGTACCCCCATCATCGGTCGGTGGACTCCACGCTGACGAGCGGTCGGACGGAAGGAAGCCTTCGCGCGTGATGCTCTCTAAGCGTGATGGACTCGATGAAGTGAAACCAACGAAGGAGGTCAGTGATGGGTAGATCACTGTACTGAGCATCGTTGTGTTTATTTTATTTATTTTTCATCAATGAGCACAATGGACTTTTCAAGAAATAAAATGCACGCTCAATGACAGGATTACCAGCTCCCTATAGTCCACAATAAGATCATCGTTTCTGCTCACACGGCTCTTATCGATACATATCACGTGATGGGTTCTCACAATCACTACGTGTATACGCATAAAGTCAAGACGAGCAAAATTGTAGAGAACACGCAGAATCACTGGCACAATGACAAATAAGATACAAGGTCAATGGTTAAAAACAGCGATATAAAATGTGAATTGGTACTGTAAAATAAGATGTTGTTATTTTGTTAAGCGTTTTATAGTGGAATTTGTTAACAGTGATGAACAATCAGATTATTAAATCACAATTTTTCGATAAAAAGAAAAAAAAATTGCAGTGGTGGATGTTAGTGAAGAACAATCTGACCCTATTTCATAATCAGCAACTTTCCGATTTTCTTGTCAATTTTGCCTTGCTAGCACTGGTGATGGAGAGAAGGCTGGAGGGGAATAGAGGACCGGGAAGGCCACGCGGTGGGATGATAGACGACTTGCTTGAGAAGGAATCTTATGCAGAGATGAAGAGAAGGGCCGAGGGTTAGATAGGGTGGAAGGTTTGGACACCAAAGACCAGCCATGTGGCACAATACTGAAGAAGAAGAAGCACAGGTTGAACGTTTGTGGCCACGGTGGACACACGCCCTTGCATGCCCTGACCCTACGACGGTACAGTTGGAGACTGATGGGCCATATGGAGGAGGAAGCGATTGAGCCAACATTTCACCAATTAAGGAGATGGTTACATTGGCCCATAGACCGCAGATGGAGCGAATTTTTTGACGAACTTTTATTTTTTGCTTTCATTGTAAACCGCGATGCGTAGAGTGGTTCGGTTCAGAAATGTAACAATGATTTTCATATTGTATGGAAAGAAATATGAACGATAACAATACTACGCTTGGACATGTCTGCAATTGTAGGATAGTTTTGTTCATCACTGTGCATTTAGTTGTAAAGAACGTGCATTAGGCTACTAGAGTTTTCGTTACTATGCGATCATTGTAGGCTACACTACATTGTTAGATTCTTTGATTGGTTGGTTAGGTTCAATGATTCTTTCTTAGTTCTTATATTAATTCTCTGATTTGATTTTTTTTCAATGTCTGTAAACTGCATGCTTTTCTTGTATTCAGAGTGATATTTCACTGTTAGAATTTAATAATTGTTCCTTTTTTTCTGTGGCATAGTTTTTATGTGAGATGATCTTGTTTTCACAAACTCCTTTTTTTCAGAAATTTGGATTAAAATTTGTTAAGTTCATTTGATTTATTGTTTTGGAATGAAGTTTGCATGGATGTAAGGAAGCACAAAATTCTTGCACATTGCTATCCATTGGATTATCAGCAATGGTTGGTTCAGATTTTCTTCTTAGTATTTTTTGTTGTGAATTCATTTCGATAGTGTCTGTTGGAAACTTTTGGAATGGACTTTATATCTTTACTGGTCAACAGTATTTATTTTGCTTAGTTTGTCTATAATTAACTTATCTGATGCGCTTTTGTTTATTTTAATTTTGTTCATAAAATAATTTAATCATATTTAAGCTATCATTTAAAATAAATTTGTTTGAATTGCGTGTCATAGCACTTGCGTTTGTTCTACGATTAAAGGTATATTTTGTTATAATTTTTTTGTTATTTCATCACATAAAAGTACTAATGTCTAGTTTGACTAGACTCTTTATTAACTGGACTATTCCATTATCAGCTATTGTTACCATTACTGTATTCATATTTTTTCAGTCTTACATGTTGTTTTGTCAATCGTAGATATATGGAAGCATGACCATGGACAGGCCTCATCGTCGTCTGTTCTTCATTCACGTTGTATTGAATGTCACTTCCAACGAAGAGTATGTCATTCTGAAGGTCACCCAAGACACCACCACTGTCGAAGCCATACAACAGGTTTGGTTTATCTTGCAAGATCTAACGCCACGTTTGACAATCTGTTAATTTGTGTTCAATGTAATTAAAATGTAATTGTTTGACATAAAATCTTTTTATAGATTGCATTGGTTCTCAGAAATCTTTTCTTCAGGTTAACCCATACTCGGATTTTTAGTCAAAATTCACTTTGCAACTTTGCGACTGCAACTTTGCAACTTTGCTTAGCAAAGCATCCAGTTCAGCCACCTCCCCGACACGCAGCGGGCCTCGATACGTTTGTCTGGCATGGTGCTATTTTGAAGCCTTTTTCATAATTTTTCTTCACTATAAAGCAGCAAAACCAATGAGGCATTAATGTTGCATTTTATCCTAGGGTTCTCAGAGCAGTTATCATCAATCTCACGCTGACTTTCATTCATTTTCGATCTCCTGCATGCCGGGTAACAAGGAATTGGCTTGCGGCCTTGGAGCTCAAACCTCCCCGGTTGCTCCCCCTTCTTTAGTCATAAAAGGTGACTAAAGAAGGGAAAGCGATTCTTTGCTTGGCCCCAACACACTGAACCAGACTTTCTTTGCTACTACACACCACGGTCCTTAGACACCCAAACACCTCTCAAGAAAGCTAAATTAGTTATTTTGTCATTTCTTTTACATCACACTTGCGAATAAAAGTCACCAGACACCGTTCGAAACATTTTTGCACACATTTGTGATCATTTTCCAGCGATATGGGTCGGTTTATCTGAAAAATAAGGATGCAAAACTCTAATTCATCATTCAAAGTTCGTTTTTGCAGTCATGTCGACGTGCCATTGTTGTCTCGTTGCTCCAGGTGCTCATCAAGTCCGGCAAGGCGGACGACCTCGTCGAGAACTACATGCTGGTCGTGGAGACGGCGAAGAGCTGGGACCACCGCGAGGCGGACAAGAGCGCGGGCATCCAGCGCGTGCTGGACCGCGACGAGAAGGTTGTGCACGCGCAGAGCAAGTGGAAGGGAAGCGGGCGCTTCATCCTGCGCAAAAGTGGCAACATCGTACGTTATTTTATGTGTTTTTATTTATTTTATGTTTTTTTGTTATGCTATTTTATATTATTTTATATTTTGTTGCTTTTATTGCGAAATGGCCTTGTTTGCACGACATTGTGTTTTTTTTTAATTTGGCTGTGAAACATGAACACTGCTAGCAGAAACTGAAAGGAAACTGTGAGCTTTCAAACTTCGATGTCTGAGAAGAGTTTTGAAAATGCCATATAAGGCCCACCGCACAAACAAATCAGTGAGAGAGGAAATAACTCAAATTATAAGACAACACAAATCTCTTATATTGACAGTGAAAAGGCGGAAGATGCAGCTGTATGGTCACACCAACATAGCGGGCTCGCAGCCACGATCCTACAGGAGGCGGTGGAAGGTACACGCGACAGAGGAAGACCCCGCG
Source organism: Chamaedrilus cognettii (assembly GCA_034695025.1). Lineage (NCBI taxonomy): Eukaryota > Metazoa > Annelida > Clitellata > Enchytraeida > Enchytraeidae > Chamaedrilus > Chamaedrilus cognettii. The sequence goes on along the minus strand of JAQIWG010001851.1, from coordinate 1,302 downwards.
CAAACTGGCTGAAAAACCTAACCGATTAGACAGGACTGTCAGTTTATGACCTCCACAGTTTATGATATTCAAAGACTGTCAAAGATGGAGGCAGATGGTCATTGCTGTTGCTCATCGAGCCCCCACGATCGACGAGGTCAAGGACTAAGCAGGCAGGCCCAACAAGTCATGGCCTCTATAGTTATAAAATGTTTTTCGGTTTTCGTTCGTTGCAGAAACGCGAAGGCTTGTTGATGTCAGACTTTGGCGCGGAGTGGGACTCCCAGATGTTCTTGGTCTGTGTCCACAATGTGTCCCATGAACAACCCTACACCATGCTGCAGGCGCTTACGTCCAGCTGTGCGCAGGATATTGTCTCTCAGGTTGTCCCTGGTTCTCAAGCAGATAGTCATAACACAATCATTGTCTCTCAGGTTGTTCCTTGATCTCTTTTAAATGATAGTAATGCAGCAAATTGCCTTCGGGGTGATTTTTGGACATGCCTCTGAGTATATCTCTCCGAGAAGAGATATCCAGACACAGGATTGTTCATTTGATGGAAATTGAGTTAGATTATATTTGCAAACGTAACTTTTTCAGAAATAGCTAAAGGTCTAATCAGCAGATTCAAATACAAATCTCAACAGTTAACTTAGGAATGCTGCAAGTGCAGGAAGTAGATTCACAAAAAGTGTAGTGAAATCAAAGGTAGATTGAAGGAAGATCCACTTTTCCAGTGCTCGGTGTGTATCAAGGGTGTAGAAAACAGTGTTACACAGAGGAGGAGAAGTATGTGATGCTTGAGGAGGGGTGTAGCATGGAGCGTGTGAGTAGTTTCTGTTGCCTGGGAGATATGATTGGTTGCGGAGGGCGAGCAGAGGAGGCAGCAACGGCTAGGGTGAGAAGTGCTTGGACAAACTTTAACAAACTGGGATCTATCTTGACAGCAAGGGGTGTCTCATTGAAACTGAAAGAGAAGTTCTACAAAATGTGTGTGCAAAGTACTTTGGTATATGGAAGTGAGACATAGCCAGAGAGGTGGATCTTCAGAGATTAGAAAGGAAAGAGAGAATGATGATGAAATGGATGTGTGAAGTGTCATTGAAGGACAAGTGTCGAAGCAAAGATCTAAGAAAACGGTTAGGTGTCGTATATATAACGGCAGGGTGAAGAAAGGGAGACTGAGGTGGTTTGGACATGTGGAACGCATGAATGAGGAAGACTGGGTATCCGTATGCCGATATATTTAGGTGGAAGGAATCGTTGGAAGAGGGAGGGGGAAGAAAACATGGAAGGAGGCGGTAGAGAGCGATATGAAGGAGC
>JAQIWG010001850.1:0-22574 GCA_034695025.1 Chamaedrilus cognettii | reverse complement strand
CAAGTAAATATATTTACTTTTGGCGGAGTTATCGCGAATTCGCTAGGGGATTGTTTTTTTATGCCCCACTCTGTATATAAGCTTCATTCATGTCACTGAGCATGCGTGCACTGCAATTGTTTCGACGCTATGATTGGATTGTGTGCAGCGTCCTTGCGATGACTTTGGTCATGTAACGACGCTCTAAAAGGTGATCGAAAATTATTATTATTATTATTTGTCCATTTGCACAACAAATTTGTTTCTTGTCTTCTAGTCTAACGGCACAATGACACACGAGGGTCATTGCAGTGCCAGACAACGATAGATGCAGCCTGGCAACGCCTGATCGAAAAACCGGGCACAATCGCTCAATCACATGATTAACTAGTTAGGCCTAACAAAGAGGTACTAAGAGTGGGAGAAACCAGAACGATGCTGCAGATGTTAACCAGACGAAAGAAAAAGCGGATCGGGCATATCATGAGAGGAGAGGGACTAATAAAAGTCGTCACGGAAGGGAGAATGAAAGGAGAGAGGGAGAAGCCAGGGAGAAGCTAGGAAGAAAGCGAATAGGAATGATAGACGATTTGATTGAGAAGGAAACTTATGGAGCGCTTAAGGAAAAACAGGAGTGGAAAAGTTGGATGCCAGGGACCTGCCACGCGGCAGCACACTAGAGAGAGAGACCTAACAGTAAAACGATCATCACATTTATTCACATTGTATTCAGTTATTCACATCACTTATTACCTTCAATCCTTTGCCCAGGCATTAACATGGAGACTAACATACTAAAGTGCAATCTTAACCCAAGCCTAACCCTAAACTAACCCCAATCAACCCTTAAACCTTCATCAAAACTCTAATCCCATCTTTCCTGAATAATGTGCCATTGAAAAGATTGCCTAAAATGAATTTCTATTTCACAGTTTCCACACCTTCGTACAATTCCCGCTTCAGTCGCAGCTCACATACCCGACCCAGGCGGTGACATCATGCTTAGGGTGCATCCAGTGAACCTTGACCTCCTCGCAGCTCTCCGACATGATGATGGCGCGCAGGATAGGGTGACTGCCCTCGTCGTACGTCAGGGGGTGAACGACAACACGACGCACCTGCGTCAGATGGCTCACGTCTGCACGCCACACAACCCAACACATCTCAATGTTGTACGGTACTAGTAATTACTATGGGCAGGGGATTTGTAGATACGGGACCATGTACTAACCGCTTTTTTATTGAAAACTTGTCCATGTTTTTACATAGGTCAGACGTTTTGCGCCCTGATGTGAACTGCTGGAGCTGAGTTTTTATGGTCGGATGCCCTTCGTGACGCCAATCAAATAAATAATTATCTGGCACAGGGATAGCCGCTAGCCAAACTTGTGTGTTTAACAGCCTTGCTGAAGGGCCTGCAACACATGGTTTTATAGTTGCCGGCGCCGGGACTTGAACCCTGGTCCTCTGGTCTCTCAGTCCAACGCCTTAACCACTACACCACAGCATCTCGATCATAGTGCTCTCTCAACATAAAACAAAACAGCAAACAATAAACATACCGGCGACGATGACCTTGATCTTTGGCAGGTTGAGCGATAGTCTTTCTCTCTCCTCAGGGTTCTCAGCATTCTCATCTCTCTCTCCCTCCTCTACTGCAGTCAGCCCAACAGATGTTCCATACTTATAAAGTTACATACACATTCTATTGCAATCACCCATTAAATCATTCATGGGCATTTATTTCACTAAAATCAACCAATGAGATGATTAGTATGTGTATTACTTTACTATCCTCCAATTACATTATTTATATGCATGAAATAAACAAATGAAATCAATAAATGAATCACCCATTTGCATTCATTCTTAGGCAATATTTTCTCTCAAAAATGTAAATCTGCTGCCATACTATTTTCGCTAACGTTCAAAACTGCCGCGCCCCTTACCTTCTTCCTCCAGATCAGATTCTACCATGTCCTTATCATCCCACTCGTCCACCACCATCAGTCCATCTTCCTTCGCCTTATCCTCTTCCCCCTCAGCCACTCCCTTCCCTTCGCCCCCTTCTCTTTCCCCGCCATCCTTATCTACGCTCTCCTCCCCTACCCCAGCATCACGCCTCACTTCATCTCCCTTCCGCTGATCCCCTTTAGCTACATCATCCTTGCCCCTTTCATGAGGGAGAGGTTCATCCATCCCCTCATTGTTCCCCATCCCCTCCCCCTCTGCGGTTGATTCCTTCCAGTCGTCAGCGCTGCTGTCCAGATCGATGCGTTCTTCGCTGATGAAGATGAGATCGCCGTCGGCGTCCGGATCTTCGGCGATGTTCGGGGCGTCTTCGGCGTGGGCGGTCATTATAACCCCTACACAAGCTTTGCACGATCGCTTTTAACCGGCTCCGGTAGAAAAATTAGCGTGCAAGTGTGATGTTAGTTAACGATCTCGATACCCAGTGCTAAATGATTCACATTAAACGCCTGGGCTAGTTTTAAAATCTAAACCTAACTAAAATAAGGGAATCAGCTCGGATCGTCGCCGTTCGTTTCATCACCTGTACCAAAATCAAAATATGTGCGAATAATTATGTGCCTAGAAATAGCTTTTAATTATCTTACGGTTGGCGCTGCGTTAGGGTCAGCAAGTTAGGGTTAGGGCCTCGTTGGGGCTAGGGCTGTGTTAGGGTTAGGTTAGGGTCAGAATTTAGTTAAATTTTGACTGAATTTAGTTCAGATACATAAAGGCCACGAAATGCTCCAATCTGACAGTTGGATATTCAATATTTTTAACGTAAATAAAATAAAAATGGCGAACATAGAGTTCATCTAAATACAAAAAATGTAGTATCTAACTCCAAAGTAATTCACTGTCTCTATAACTATTAAGCATTATTTTGCAACTTTATATTACAATACTGTTTAGCTTACATGACAAGTTAAATATTGATATTGGGTTGAATATTTATATTAGGGCTAACAAAGCCCATGTTAAATTTGATTAATGGCAAATGATAGGATTTCAAATATGACAACTTGTGACACTTTCCATAGAACGCAATTTATAAAAATTGATTTGTTTTGCCAGCACCCGATAGGATGGGTTTGGAGATAAAATCGTCAATGAGTTTGATCGCAGACAGAGATTTTCTTTGATGTTATTGGAGACTTTTCTGGGTTATCGTAATTATTAAGGTCAATTCGCGCACCGACACATCACTACCGCCAATGTAGCTTGAATCGATTTGAACGAAAATAATTGGGGAGAGAGGGAGGGGCGATTGCCCTAATATCCATAAAATACCAATAATTAAAATTATCTAACACTTTTTTAATATGACAAAGATAGGATATGAATATAAGTTAGGGTTTAACCCTCTCAACTAACCCCTAAACGTACGTGCAACCCCGAAGCCTATTACATTATCTCTCAGAATTATTATAAGCAGGCCTTGTAGGCCTGGTGTGTGGAATAGCTCATAGGCCGCGGCGAGCTGCTGATAAATAAACAAGTAGGTTCGGGCCTAGGCTGATCATCGTTGACCTGCCCGCTATTACAGAGACCACATTAGATTAAGAGAAAACCCTTTGAAGCGCATCACTGACTGACTGGCTATTACAGGTTTAGGCTACGAGCATCATCGGAATGAGTAATCGGAATGAGCGATCGGCGTGAGTGATCGGAATGAGTGACCGATAATGTGGGTGGGAGTTCGTGAGACATTTGAGAGCCTGATCGAGGCGCTTAAGTGAAAAAAGGCAATGGTATGATAACATGGCTAGAACAGATCTCGAGACTACCGGTAGGCTTAAAATAACATAGGCTAGCTACATAGGTAAGCCTAATCGGTTGGTTATATTGGCCCTTTTGGTGGTCCTATTCCTGCTCGTTATATCGCTTGGAATACAGGCCTACGGACCTACATTTGGCGCATTCGATGGACGGGCATTTCAGCAGGTGGTCTGAGCCTAGTAGCCTACTAGGCCCTATTGCAGGCCTAGGCTAACACCTAGTCCGATCAATACGACGTTGTAATCTATACCGTTATGCGCAATGCTCAGGCTCAACGATGCATGGATAGTCAACACGGACCCAATCGTAATTGATGAGAACGGTAGCGATAATAATCTGCTGTCAAACAAAGCGATTATCAAAAAGGCACAGGCATTTCGTATGAAGCTAAGTAATAATAATAATAATGACAGCAGACATCCCACGTCTACATGTAAGTCGGAATAAATTGTAGTGTTTAAACTCGGATTACAGTGATTGAATTTCAAAGCGTGGCCTATTAAACGTAGTACCGTATATTCAACCGTATGAGGTTAAACAATACGCATGATGAAATGTGGCTTAAGGTTTACTTAAACATGACCGAATAAGACACAACATCGGATTGGATATCATATTTTTCACGGAAACGCTTGCGCAAGGGCAACTTAAGGAAGCAAAAATGTCCTCGAAGAAGGATAATTGGAAGAGGACAATTCTCCGTATGAAGCAAATGGCCGATCAGAATTTAGGAAGGTAAGTAATTCAATGTTCGTATGTATGTGTGTAGGCCCTGTAGGGTATACATGTGTATTGTGTACATGATGCGTGTTCAATTATATAGCAACCCATCTTAGCCGTAGATTCTAGATAGCCATAATTAAATTGAACGTTGATGTTATTCATGTATGTTGTGAATAAGTGTGATGGCGTGAACTTAAGAAGTTAATGTATTTGTCAAATGAGATCAAGTTAAAGCAATATAGTGTTGAAGTTATTGCCTTTAATATATCATGAATATATCTGCCACTGCATTTACATAGCTTTCTTCCATAGGTTTTGTACTTGTACTCCTACATACAGTGTAGTTTATATATGAAATTCTAGGTACCCATTCACTTTAGCTGCATTTCGGGTAAGGCAGTGTTATACTGGCTAGCAGATGATCTAATAGTTCAGGATTGGCAAGCTGTACAGTGACACAGTAGGCCTATGTTTGCATATGACAGAAGAAATTTATAATGTAGCCTAATTGCTAGCCCATGTCTTTACAGAGTCAGATCAGTATGAGGAGTATATGATAATGATTACAACTAATGTGGTCTTATGGCAAGCCGTAGTAGCCAAGCAACTAACTGCATGTACTTTATCCTAGGTTGAGCTTTCAATTATAATGCCACACTGAGGGCTGGTTTCTCCAACACGGATTTAATGGTGGTTCAGGATTTAACCCACCTTTTTGCATAGGCATAGGCTAAATCCTGAACCACCGTTTAATCCGTGTTGGAAAAACCAGCCCTGATTATTGGAAGCAGTCTTGTGTTGCAAAATTTTAAAATTTGAATGATATGTAAAAGTTTATTTTTTATGTTGTGCGGTTTTGATGTTTTTATGTTACGGATAGGCTTTCGCATTAATTGAGCGTGTTGAGTCAAATCTTCAAACGCACTGTTAGTAGCGCAGCGAGAGGGGATCGACCGCCCGGGCTCCATCCTGTGGGGGCCCCAAGAGGGTCGCCAATAAGGGAAAAAGGAGTAAATCTCAAAATGACGATAAAGCCTTAAAATGACGCTGTGCTCAAAAAAGAATTCAAACTAATTTTCCTCGTCGCTAGAGATCCAATGCGCCATCGCTGCGCACTGCGCCATTTAATAATTACAGTTGTCATGCTCAGGGGATGAGAACGCGCATTATGTGTCGTCATGAAGCATTCTGATAGGCGTCAATTACTGCAAGTGACTTGGAGGGTGATCATGCGCTGAATAATGATACCGTACGACGTCAATAGCCTTCTCATTACTATCGTGATCCTGTTTGAGCATAAATGTCACTGGTTATGAACAAAGGTGGTGGCGTGGCTAGACTTTTTTGCGGACCGCGGAGGAAATTTTGAACGCTTGTTTTATTATTTGACTACAGGTGCATACCGATTTTTTTGGCTGGAGCGGTGTTAAAAATTGTTGGATTTTCAAAATCTTAGGCAAAATGTTGCAATTTTTTCACATGCAATTACGAAGTTTCCATATGGCCCTATAGGCAAATTGCCGTCGTTTCGTCTACTCTCCCCTCCCCCATAAAAAAAACTCAACAAATTTGCACGAATTGGAAACGTCATTAAAATCATCCCGAAGGGAGCAGCTGCTCCAATTGCTCCCATGTAGCTGAACTATGCCACTGAACAAGGGCGTTTAAAATTATTGTGAGGTATGATAAATACTGGTACATTCGTGTAGTATCTTATCCGCACTCGAATTGATCACTTCTACTTCTGAACTGAGTCGCTGATAATTCGCCAATTGACGTTTGTAAATCTGCATATTGTAACTTTTGCGCTTGCAAATGACAGCGGCATGTCTGTGGTGTAGCTAGTAAACTAATACAATTATATAACAGGGATGGGTTTCCCATGGTATTGACCCAAATTTGAAGGCATATGACTTCGGCAGTTTACCGAGTACATTTATGTGTCCAACACAAAATTTAAACCCCTTTTATTTTTTTGGGGGGCAAATTTATGGTTTGACCCTGAATAGGTATGATGCCATATCATTTTTTAGCCTGGATCTTTTTGCATTCATGTGTAGCGATGCCTGACAGCTGAATCACGAGGTTACACCGTGCAAAATTACATGCATGTGTTGCTTTGAAGAATAAGATATAAATAGACTCTAAATTTGTCTTATGCATTTATCACATGCCTATATCAAACATGCTTGTCTGTTTGACAGTCACGTTTTAAAGAATTACTGTGAAGCCTACCCGTTGGTGATGCTTTCGTTCAGACTGGGTCATTGATAGATTTGAATGAAGGTGGTGAATTTGTTTGGGTTTTGTGTCCGGAGGCGCATTCACCTCTGTGACCTTTAAGTGAGGGCGCTGTGATTACATGTATATAGCATTGCAATGCCCGACTAGCCTGAGAATTATTATTTGAGCTGAATAGCGACGGAACGCGATGTGCTATTCTGTTTAGCCTTATAATGCATGACACAGTGCATACTTGTCATGGGTTTGCAAAAATGTCGTTTAATTGAGTGGCTTTGAGGTATGATTACCAGGTCTAGAGATTTTAATCGCGCTGACATTAGCACCTGCGAACTTGTTATTGCTGATTTCTACAAGTGCGTTCTCTGTAGCATTAGCATAGCAGTTATAATGTAGCTTGAATCTGATCCAACGCAAGTTTACTACATTTCGATTTGTGCCATGTACTGTTATGTAGGCCTACGTATACTGTGCTGTTTTGTATTGTTGTGTACTGTCCATGTATTTTTAATAGTGGTTATAGTGGGTCGGATCCCGCCGGGTCTTAGACCCGGCACCTCATATTAGGGACCCGCCACCTTAAATGCGGACCCGACAGGGGCACCTCGAATCTGAGACCGGTCACTTTCAATAAAATTGGGATCCTGTTCCATAAACGAAAGACCAGAATCATTGACATTGCAGAGCGACTCTGCAGAGCGACTCTGCAGAACCGCTCTGCACCGCTCAGAGCCGCAGAGCCGCTCAAATATCCGACTAGGAATTACGCACTCCTGAAAATGGCAAAAAAAAACATTAATTTTTCCATTATAATTTGTGAGCTTTTTATAAAATATGGGACCCCCCACCTCTTGCTTTCCACTTTAACCATTGATTGTTAAAATCTTTTAAAGATTGCAAGTACATTTGAAGGTTTCGTTAAAAAACTTTTATAGGCCAATTAGCCTCTTTCCTTTTACAATACAGTCCACGAACCATCTCAATCAGTCGAGAGACTTTTCGGGAAAGATCACTTCCTGGAAGTCGGCGAACTCGGCTTGCAGCCTAGAGCTCCCTGGGCGATTCGCAAAAGCTGACTAAAGAAGGGGGAGCGGTTCTGTGGTGGCCTCTTACACAGAACAGGACTGTGATAGTCTTCGTAACTACAGGCAGTCCTAAAACTGTCAAAACCAACTTTCGGGGAAAGGCTGAGCTTCAAAGGTTTGAACCTGCATAATTATGCAAATTGCATGGCATGCATGCACAAGTGCACATTCATGAATCATGACACATTGTATAGCCTGCTATATAGCCTACAATAACAATGGCAGTAGGGCCTACACTTGTATTAAAATATCGGCTCGGCTCTCGCTCTATCAAAAACTGACGGCGTGTATGCGCGTACAATGAATTACTCGCTTATTCGGCGGTCGTTGAGTAGATTTCAGCCTACCGAAATAATAGCCTACGGAGCTAGACGACGCGCGGTAATCATATTACAACGCATTCCTTCGTAATACCAGCGGCTGCCCACTAGCGAACTCAACACTATTTGCTCGGTCTTTGACCACGGCTGTTGCCTGTCGGCCTAACATTGGCCCATATGCTGAAACTGAATATGCCACTCGTTTCTTAGCCGTCTACAAACATTTCGTCAAACACTGGGAGCCAAAAAAAATCGACAAGTAATAGATGCTTGTCGTGAGGAAAAACCAGATGGGCGTACAACTGTGAAGGGCCTCGCTTCAAACTTTCACCATTTATATACAAATTGTTATTAGTTTGCTTGGTTCTTTTGATTTTGTGGTTAGTTGATTTTTTCATTCTGATTAGAAGACCGAAGATGAAGATGAATGACCCAACCATAGAAATCCCTCCCACTACCCGCCACGGCTCATACCCCCACCTCACTTCGCCCTACACGGTTCACACCCCATCGCCTCACATCACCGCGATCCTCTCCCTCTGTTCGGCCTAGAATTTTACCTGATCATTTTGGAATTTGAACTGTGTGGATTCTAATTGAGGTTAATGTTTATTTTGACTTAAATGTTTATTTTGACGTTTATTTTGACGTAAAAGTTTATTTTGACGCTGAAGGCCTGCCTACAGCCCTTACTGTAGCCTGCACACATTACATTGTGTGTTTTTATGATGGAATAATATATATGATGGTATAATGCTTTTTACCTTTTTTGTTTAGACGTTCTTAAGTCGGAAATATCTAAATTGCAGACAATCAATGCGTTTCAGTTTTTCTGAAGGCCTAAGTTGCAAGAAGTCTGAGTAAATTGTCTGATTGACAAGTTCACAAATTTAGGTATGGGTTTGAACTGAGGTAGCCTACTTTTGACTGATTTTGCATTACTGTCACGTGTCAATATTATTCTTTCGCCTCCCTCTTCACTTTTGGATAAATGTTCAATGGGCTTTAGAGACGCCTTGCATCGGTGCTGAAAATCTGTCAGTATTTCCAGACCAAATCAGACCGAATCTACCGAAGGTCATAACCGCTATATTCTCATCATCGTCATTGAACATTTTGTGTCCACTTTTCCGTGCTAGCACAGGTTGGACGTTCCCACAATGAGACTATAGAAGTCTCATTGTGGGAAATGTCCACCCCAGGAATTTCTTTGCTATATACTGGATTCTTCGCCATCTAAAAAATAGAAAATAGTTTAGGCTCTGCTCTGCCCGGTACATTTGCCACGATTCGGCCCGCAGTGTTCATTGTAATTGTACTTCAGGGCAATTCACAGAAGTGCTGTGATGATTATTTGACCTTCACCTTAAGATCTCATTGATTTTCTAGACCTAGCCACAAGCCAACTATCGCTATCATTCTGATGCAATCTGCTCTCTTGCGTTACCAGGAATATTTGAGTAGAGAAATATTTTGGGCGCCCTCAAGATGTTGTTGATTCGCCGGTTCTGCGGTACGGTAGCTGGATGGTATCTAGTGTTACCATCGGATCAAACTGGAATATCCCTAGATTCTGGGTGTTTGAGCCAAAAGTATCCCTAGATGGCATTCGTTCACAAAGTATCCCAAGCTTCCATCGTACAACGCGCCATTTTATGATCATATCGAAAGATATCTGGGGATTACGTTCAAAATCAGATCCCTTAATCGCCAAATTATCCCCAAATTCAGCAGTATAAGTGACAAACGCAGTGGCATCGCGATTCGTATCTAAAGTATCTTCATATCTTCGTATCTAGAGAGCAATTTTGTGCGCACTATATTTTTACCACTAGGCAGAGTGGTAGAGTGGTTGGGTGGTAGAGTGGCATTTATCTTGAAGATTTTGAACCCCCTTGCGCAATGAATCGACCCCTTAGCTCAGGCTAAAGTCTTAAATTCTAAAATAAGCAGCTCGGTTTGTTAACAGCACATAGATTCAAAGTTTGTAAAGCTCTGATGATTTAGTTGGATTTGAGCCACTCCCCTAAGTCAACAGGTGAAACTGCATTATGCTTTAAATCGAGCGGTTTTTTTTCTAGCTACGGATTTTCTCCAACAACAATATCAGATTTCAAATTCGTTCACCACACCCACCCCCGGTCGTGAGTTATGCGGGAATCGCTTGACGAATACCGACCCCCCAAGCTAAAATTTCACAAATAGCCTGCCGCTCTGGATCGACGTTATGGTTGAGTTTATTACTTCGTCGAATATCACCTCGACTTGCGTCATGACGTTTAAAGTTGGATCTCGTGTCAAGTGTCTGTTGTGTAATACTATGTTTCCGGAAACTTATGGGTTAGTCAGTTTATTTTGTATCATCTGCTGCGAGGTGGTGGTCGTGTTTTGAGAGTTTAAGGACCGTGTGTAGTAACGAAGACTATTACAGTCCGGTTCAATGCCTCGGCCTCGGCTTTACCAAGCAAACAAGCGCTCCCCCCTCTGTAGTTGCCTTGTACGACTCGCCCGGGGAGCTCTGTTCTTTGTTCCCCGACCTGCAGGGGTTCTGATGTGAGGATTCACCCCTATATCATACAGTGACAGTGATGGAAAACAACAAGAGTTAAGCAAAAAAGAAAAAAAATCTGGGGGTTTGTGGGGGTTGTTGGGGGGTTGTACCTCGCAGCTGAATAGGTCGGAAACTCATATCTCGAGTGAAAATTTAAATCCCCCTAGTTCAATTGGTTAACCCTCCAAGATTCAGAGGTTTCTTCAGAAAAATTCAGATTCAGATGATTTCTTGGATTTGAAAATGTAATGTGAAACTGTGTTTCGTTTAACGAGGGTCATCAGATGATTTTTGCATTGAATTTACATTTTTTGAAGTAAATTGATCGACCCCATAGCTCTATTCTTCTTAAGGGTAGCGTTTTTGTTTGATCTGGGTTTTTTTGTACCAGAAGTTCATCAATTTAGCATGAAAAGGATTGCAACCCCCCCTATCTCAAAATACATTTGTAATTACTATCGTTGAATATGAGAGAGCGTTGAATATGATGAAGGTCAGTACAATCTGAGGACTGACTGCTCAATTACTGCTAATTATATTCCAACCCGCTGTCGAGCTCATAGAGCTCAGCATTTATATGCAGAACATTGTCTTGACGTCTGATCAGTGGCCTAACGGCTGAAGCCGGGGGGCTCTGAATATGGTTAGGGCTTGTGTTTGAATTCATTTAAATAGCCAGTCGTGCTACTGCAGGGCCGTAGACTAAGGAGGATATTGGGAGTTGAGACTTCCTCAAAAATTTGTGCGTATTTTTTTCTGTTTTGTTTTGTTACATACAGCAGTTAAATAAACCGGCTCTCAATAAATAGCGTTGGGTCATGCACAATGTCTCGATCGACTCGGCCGTGAATGAGTACCATACCAGGCCTCTTGTCTGGGGAACAATGAGAAGGTGTAGCGCTATGGTAATCTCTACATATGGAGCAGTTACATCCGATCCTCTACTCTCACTCTCCCTGTAACGATTTGTGCTTTTTTTACTACAGCAGCGTGCTCCGACCCCCTTTCGTCAAAAATCACCACGCGCGGATCGAGAGTTGAATAAACAATGTGGGTCAGAGCAAATAAACGCATCTCGGTCTGCGCTCATCTGACTGTCATTCTAATTAGCAATCATGCTCACAGCGCCTGGTATGGCAGTGGAACGCACTGCTGGTTGGATTGGGATGGGTGATTCATTCATATCGTTATGATATCAAACGTGGGGCGTGGTAATGGTGTGGGGGGAGTTGAATTTTAAGGACCGTGTGTAGTATTAAAGACTATTACGGTCCGGTTCTGTGTAAGAGAGCCACCACAGAACCGCTCCCCCTTTTTTAGTCGCCTTTTACGACTCGCCCAGGGAGCTCTGGGCTGCAAGTCTATTCTTTGTTCCCTGACATGCTGGGGTAGTTCCCCGACTTGCTGGGGTATGTAGTAATGGTTGGTGCTTTGGGTGCTTTCATAGCAGCGGACGGATGGATGTAAAATGTGCCCTAAATAACATGGGAAAGATTTTGGCCATTATTCGGTAAGGAAATAATGGCAAAGAAATGTCATAAATTATAGTTTTAGCGGTCTTTTAGTTATAGTTGACTTGAAATACTTAAAATGTTTAGTTTCAAAATAGTTTAGAAACAAAACTACAAAGAGAGAAAACTAAAAAACGAACTAACAATTTTTTTGTCGTCTTATCCGTTAATTCCATCTTTTCACACACGTTTAGCCGTTTACGCCCTTATGAGGACTGCTGGAGCTGGGTTTTATGGCCGGATGCCCTTCCTGACGCATATAAAATAAATAATTATGTAGCATGGGGTTAGCAGCTACCGACGCTTGTGTGTTTAACAGCCTTGCTGAAAAGAGTCTTTTGTCTTCATTGGTTTTAATATAAATGAGAAGCATTGTTTAGGTATAGAATAATCAAGCACCATTGTCTACTTGTCTTCAATATGAATATGTATACCATTGTTCTTCGTTTATAGTATTTTTATATTTTTTATTTTGGCCTTAGCCTATCACCTTATAGTCATGTGGCTACAAAACGCGTGTGCGTGTGTGAGTCGTGTGTGGAGCTATGCAAGGTAAAATAATCGTACAAGTATGTAGCGATATTATCGTCATCATAAATTTATCATAATGATGATTTCAACATCTCTTCATCCACGACATAGTTGCACTATGATATGGTTTTTATTTGAAATGTTTTTTGGCATTTGAACTGTGATGCTCTGCCGTAGGGCTGAGAAGTCGCAAGTGCTGAGTGGCGACATGCGCTCGTTGGAGCGGCGCGTAGACCAGATCAAGCAGATCTACCAGACGACTGGTCAGAAACTGATCGCCTGTCTGCCCCTAGCCAGCAGCACCCCAGAAAAAAGACTTGTGAGTGGTGTGCATTTGAGTTTTATTGCGTGGTATTTGCATAATTTGATAGTAGTAATAACTAATAATTTGATAAGTTGTAGGCTCTATAATAGTATTTGGTGTAGCGGTTAAGACATCGGACAGAGTTAAGATCATCGGTTAAGATCATCGGACAATGATCTGGGTTCAAGTCCCGGGCTGGAAACTATAAAATCGTGCAAGGCTGTGAAACATGCAAGTATCCCTAGATGATAATCATCATTCAGATTAATTTATTATTTCTTTTGGCGACAGGAAGGGCATCTGGCAGTAAAACCCAGCTGCAATATAAACGGCTAACCTGTGTTAACGACAAGGCGTTTCAGGCGAGCCAGTAAGGCATTGGAATGGACGTCAAAAAGATGATTGTTAGACATATATTCTACTGAATTTAATAAAGTTTAAACTGCATAGTAAATTAATTTTTAAAATAATTGATATAGTACAACACTTTTCAGCGTTAATATTCATCAGTTAGTAATAATAAATCAGCGTTTTGCTGCAGTCTAAACAGGGAATGTTCATGCTCCTGTTGCCAAATTCCTTCTCTCCACTAAAAACCACAAATGTCTATTAAAGTTGGCTAGAGAGTTTTTTCAAACAAGGCTGAACTGTTGACGTCCCTGTTTCGTTACAGTTTATGGATCGAACTCCGGAAACACTTGCTTTGTTTATGGTAACCACCCGGAAACGAGTGCCGCTGTTTTCACCCAAACCAAATATATAATATAGAACTTTATTTCAACAAAACGGTAGGGCTACGTACACAATGGAATTCAAAATACAGACAACCAAAGCACAGCAGAACGGGCTATAAAGAGAGATAAAATAATTAAAGCCATGGCAATGTAACAATATCATTTGAAACAATTAATTACCACGCTGGTCTGATTTAAACGGAACAAATCAATTGTTTTGGAAGTGGCTCCACAAAGTCATCTTAAGTCACAATAAGCAAAATTTAAGGCGGAGGGCAATTTATATTTAACTAGTAAATATTGCAGCTCAGCTTGTCCAAATTTGATGTATAGAAAGTTTATGCGCAGATTCTTGGAAGTTGCTAAATCAGACAGAAAATTAAGTCTTCTGATATCTATTGTGTATTGTATTGTATACCTCGATATCTTGCTGTGATGGAATGCTATCCACTCCCTAGCTCACACCATGCCTAAACCACAGCAGAGATTCTATGTTGTTTAGTTGTTAATCCAAAAATTCCAAAACAAAATTTATTGCAAATGAAGCATTGATTCCCATAATTAAACCATTTTGGCGTGAATTAAATAATGGTCACTTAGATAATTAGGTGGTCACATAGATAGATAATGATCACTTAGAATAAACCATTTAATTAGCACAGTTGATCTCCAATGCCAGCTAAACATTAGCCTATGTCGGATCAGGACAGCAATATCGCTTTCTTTGGTACTCCGAATTGTAAACATTTATTGCATAGTAATTTTAAATTATTGCAATTGCTTTTTTATGTGCAAGTCTTTTACTATGAGCTGTTATACTTAGAGATTTGTTAGAAGCATCTTTAAACCTTCTGCTTATGATCACATAAGTACCCTAACCATACCACGCGCGAGGCAAATGGCAATGCACTCTATGAACTCTGAAGAAAGCCTTAAGAATCTGGCTAAATGAAAATCTTCTGACGCTAAGATAATGGTAATGTTGTCTCGAGAGTGAACAGTAGTTCTTGTGAAAATATCTGAAGTAACTGGACATCTGGATAATATCTCAAGCTATAATTTTCTTCAATGGCCAGAGGTGTAAGTCGTCGACTGTTGACTGTTCAGCTATAAAACTATCAACTCTTGGACTTGCTCAGAGCATCAATTATTTGAAGCTGATTTCATTGTCTGTGATGCAGGCTTAGAAAAAGGTCCGCCGGGCTCAGGACCAAAACTCTTTTGCTTAACAGGCATGCTCGGTTGATCTCTAAATAATTGCTTTTAGTAAATTACATACTTTCCTTTGTTTGCGGTAAGAAATTAGAAAGTGCATCCCACGTTTTCATAACAAGAATGTAGATTTTAGCTGAATTTTGATGAAATTTTGCAAGACTGCATGAATGACTTTAAAACAAGTTTTAACTATGAAGGCATTAACTAAGCACCGGTCGGTCTAGAGAAAAAATCGGTCGGTCTAGGGAAAAAATCTTATGGGTCCACAATTACCCAGAATCTCAGCCCAATAGACGCTCTGTGATTTCATGACCAGCAGTATAGAAGGTCCCCGATGACGTTATTAGTTGCCGATACGGACTTTAAACCCTTACAATTTACCCTCTATTACAATTTCATTATAATATCAAGGCTAATTATTTTCAATGAAGTCGTTTGGTTTTTCAGAGAAAACTGCCCACTTGGAGCCTGGCCCGTTGCTTCAAAGATTCGGCAGTCGAGCTGGGTCAGAATGACAAGCTGGGGTAAGTCTTGATTATCATGGCTGAATAGTTAATAACGCAGTAGGCTAACGCTATACAAACTTTGCGTTCTTGATACTAAATATATATTATATATCCTTGATGTTTTTGTATCAAAAATAGACCTTTCTTCATTGATGCAGGTATATCAGACTTTGTTTATTTTTGTTATTGTTTCATTTGGATGTTGCTCATAACCATTTTCTTCTAGCTATGTTAAGTGACTTCAATCTATACTTCTACTGCTTCTTGCCGTTTGTATGTTTCTTTGGTTGTTGACTTTGTTTCGTGCTTCGGTTTCTGCTCAAGTGACAAATAAACTGATTCACATCTTGAATTCCAAAATTATTCATGATGATTAAATTTCAACATGCAACATATGTAGGCTAACAATGGACTTTAGGGCTTTGTTGTCTTGCTGTAGCAAAAATTGCAATGAATGTGTTAAAATCTTATAGTATGCTGCTGAGCCAGTGCTTTTCTGAGACAGCCGAACTGTGTGAACTTAGCTGGTGAATGCAGCCAATAGCCTCTAAAGCGATTTGCAGTGATGACTTCTTGATTAAGCAGCCATCAGCAGTGAATGCTTCATAAACGTTTCAGCAAGACTTATCAGATGTGTGCCGAGACCCAGAGCTATCTGGCTCAAGAGATAATGAACTACACCGAGCAGCTGGAACAAGACGTGGTCAAACCTATGCAAGCTATACTGGAGGTAAGTCTAATGCCCAGTTGATTGTTTTGGAGTTAGCTCCATGATCCTGGATGGGTATTTAGTAACCGATTGCCTGATATAGGCTACAATAGATCTTGCTGCAATTTTTCTGACTGTCTGATTGGATTGTGTGCAGCGCCCTTGTGATGACTTCGGTCATGTTAGGGCGCTTTAAAAATTGTCCGAAAATTATTATTATTGTCTTGAATCAGTTTCACACTGTACTCATGTGCTGATGAGCGAATGATCTTGTATTTTTCTCTGAATTTATACTCTTCAGGAATAAATGGAAATTATGACAATATGCAACAACTGGGGAAATAGATCTGGGATCTGAATCGCTGATCTGAAATTGAATAGTAACTAGTCGATTTACTCATTGACAACGCGTTTCTGAAATCTAACAAATGAGATGCTGCAGTAAAACCACTCACCAGTGACGCCCCCACGCCTTCCTGTTCGTTTGCATGGCTGGCTCTGCCCTGCCTTACTTTACATCGAGGTGTTTGGGTTGGCTGTATGCCAGTATATCCTGCTATAGATGAATTTCTTTTCGTTTTAGTTTTGTTGTGGTTTCATATCACAGACACACTCATGATTGAAATGCTACTCCTCTGAATGGTCTCGAGATTAGGCTATAAAGCAGTCTGAGCTTTGAAAACAGCAGATAGCACCATAGACACACTGCCAGGACTTGATGCATTATTTTTGCTCGTTGAGACTTTATAGCACAGGTTTTATAGGTAGGTTGAATTTTTGCCCCTGATTCGTCCTTGTGTCTAGTTTCATGTTGGAAGGAATAATAAACGTTACTCGCATCATTAAGCCATCATAGAAAACAAGACTTCCTACATGCTGGATCAGCAATTAACAAATAGTTAAGCCAAATTTTGAAAGAAACTAAAATTAGCTTTAAACGCTACAAGCATTCAGGCCAATGCTTTTGTTTAATTGAAAAAGTGCGTGATAACTGCTAGATATGCTGTGTACTGTATCATTATCGTTGCTCACACTAGAATGCTGTTCTTAGTATAAAACTGAAACCGGACGCCAAATTTAATAACAGTTACTATAGTTATGACTCCGGTAGTCCACATAATTAGGAATGCTTGTAAATGCTTTGGTTCAGATTGACATCCCTGCGATTTGGAAATTGCGAAAACAGCTGTCAAAAATTACTTTGGACATGGATTCAGCAAAGGGAAAGTGAGTTTATTCAAATTTTCATGTTCACTGGAACTACATCACAGCGAGGCGCGGTGGTGTAGTAGTTAAGACGTCAAACTTAGAGCGGAGGAGCAGGGTTCAAGTCCCCGCGCCGGCAACTATAAAACTATGCGTTACAGGCCCTTCAGCGAGGCTGTTAAACACACAGGTGTCGCTAGCCGCTAATCACATGCCAGATAATTATTTATTTGGTTGGCGTCAGGAAGGGCATCCGACCATAAAAACCCAGCTCCAGCAGTCCTCATCAGAACGCAAGCCTGTGTGAAAACATGGATATTAACAGATTAGACGACAAAAAAGGAGGTTAGTTAGTTAGTTTTCATGTCTATTGGCAAGAACTATTGTAGTTGAAGCTTGGACTATTGGCTTACTTCAGTAGTCCAATACAAAAGTGCTGAATTTGATTTTAATGCTTTCTTAGCCTTGGGCATAATCCACGAGTAAAGCTTATGGTTTTAGCGAATAGCCGTTACATTATGAAAAATATGCAAAAAACCGTTATTGTTAAAACGTTTATTTTTGCTTTACCGTGTAATGTATGCTGGTGTTCTAATTTGTTGAATTAAGTGTATTGTGTGTTAATTAGTTTTGTTTAATAAATAACAACACCAACAACAACAACAACAACAACAAAATGAATATTTTGATTGCAAGGTATCATTCTGCGAAGAAGGTGGTGTCCAAAGATCCCTCGCCCCTGATGCTCGCAAAGGCAGAGTCAGCCCGGGAGGAGGCGGAGCAAGCGGAAAACCGGGTCAACCTATGCAAGGTGAGTGAAATAGGTTAACCTAATATGCAAAGTGAGAAAACGGGGTCAGCCTATGCAAAATGAGAGAACTAGGTTAACCTGTGCTAGGTGAAAGAAATGGGTTTAATGTATGCAAGGTAGGAGAAATGGATCAACCTATGCAAGCTGAGTGATAAAGGTGAACTTATAAAAGTTAAGAAACTAAGAAAGTTAAGTTTTTTGCGCAGGACTACGATTCTATCATATTATGACTTTTTCGTTCTGTTTATATAACACATTTTCATTATAGGCTGCGCATATTCTCGTGCTGTATTTTTGCTTGCATAACATGAATTTCATGGTATTAACTTTTTAAGACTTTTGTCAGTATTCCAGATGCTCCAGAAAAATATTAACTCTCCTTCACTATTTCAGAAAGCATAGCCAGCTATTCCTGTTTCTGGATTTCTCATCCAATAATAATTCTCTCTTTACAGGATCAACTAGCGACAGAATTGTACACCTTTTTTGCAAAGGAGGGCAAAATCAATGACACCTTGTTATGCGTAAGTGTTGTTTTGCGTAATATACTGTTTTGCTAATGTATTCATTTCATTCAAGGCAGATAATTTGCGTTGAAATAGAATCACTTGAATTCAAATATTAACGATTTTATCTGGCAGTCTATTCTCGACGATTTCATTTAAAATTTGGTTTGTTTCATAGCCAGCAAGGGGCTGTGTTGTAGTGGTTAAGGCGTGGGTATGAGAAGTCCTGAGTTAAGGGTTCAGATCTTATCATTGTCAACTGCGAAACTATGACGTTACAGGCCCTTCAGCAGGGCTGTTAAGCACACAAGTTTTGCTGGCGGCTTAGCACGGTACCAGATGATTTATTATTCTGTCTGGCGGGAGGAAAGGTCTTCCGATTGTAAAAATCAAACTCTAGATAGCAGTCCTAGAATTTTAGGAAGCATCTACCCATTTCGAAACATGCATATGAATATATGGCAAGAATGGCAGCTGGCTAGATTCGTTTTCTGTCTTTCATCAAATTTTAGAGCGTTTTAGTGCAAAGGCATCTACCCATGTTAAAACCTCGACATCTATAAGAATAGATGGTTAGAAATGCGGCTGGTTAGTTAATTTTTTGTTCTGATTTTAAAGAATTTTAAAGCGTTGTAGTGATGGACAAGGCTGTTTGTTGTGACAGCTCATCACTGCTCAACTCAGTCATCATCGGCGTGCTGTGGAGGCGTTACAGACCACACTGCCTCGCATACAGCAACACATCAGTACGACTCTCCTGTCTTACTTTGCATCCAGCAATATCAACTTATTGCTTATTCCCAGATTAAAAAATTGATCTCTATTTACTCAATGTCAAACATGTAGAGTGGATTCTATAGACTGGATTCTATAGACGTATCTTTGTTCCCACCTTTACCTTTGGCTTAGCTTAGGAGACAATTTCACGGCAGCTCTTAACTGCCATTCAAAATAACTCTTTGCTTAGTTTATTTGAATTGATATATGACGTCATTAAATTAAGATGACGTCATAAATTTCGAGCAAAAGAACTTTCTGTTTAAACTGAATTAAAATGAACCTAATTTCTTGTGGAAATTTTTATTTGATATATTCAGATAAATATTTTTGTGAGTTTTTTCGAATGGCATTGAAGGACTGCAGTTAAATTTCGTTCCTTAGCAAGAACTTGGCTTAGCCGGTCGTAAAGGTACGTCTATAGAATCCACCCGTAATGTTTACTGTAAGCAGAATACATATAGAAACATTACTTCTACATATTCTTGGAGTTAGGAGCTGGTGACATCTATTTATAAAAAAAATTCTATATAGCTTCATGATCTCTCTCTTACTCTCTCAAGTGCACTGCCAAACGGCAGGTGCCTGGCATCCAACCACCCCTGGCAGTCTTCCGCCATTCTCTTCATGTTACCATACGATTTCTATCTCTATTCTCTTGCTTCCTCTCCTCGTCTTGCCCTCCATTCTTCCCTCCAGTATTTCTTTCATCAATCCCTCTCCTCTCACTACGTGCCAAATCCAGTTCTTCTTTCTCTGCACAATCATATCCACGAGTGTTCTTTTTCGCAAGTTTTTGCCAACACCTCCTCATTTTGTTCTTTAGTTTATCTTACTCCGCGTTGCATGTTTTCGTTAATTCATAAATGTGTGATGCAGACGCGACTGTTACAAGGCCCGTGTATGGCTGTCCGCTGGACGAACACTTGAATCTGACTGGACGCAAGATTGCTGCTGTTATAGAGCAGTGCGTACGCTCTCTGCTTCAGCACGGCATCGGCGAAGAGGTGCACTTCTTTTCTCTTTTTTTTGCCTTTCTCATCATCGTTCACGGTGCATGGAGGGAGGCGCTGGATGAAGAAGCGAGGCATGAGTAGAAAGATGGCAAAGAATCGGAAGTTATGGAGGAGTCTCATCGTCGGAAACGTCCAGCCTGTGCTAGCAGGAAAAAGTGGACGTAGAACGTAAATGATGCATGATGATGCGTATTGTATTTTATAAATAATTTTTGGTTTGTTGCAGGGTCTTTTCCGGGTGACCTCGAGTGCCAGCCGAGTCAAAAAAATGAAGGTGTGTCAAATGTTTGACAAATAATAGTGCTATTTTTGCTACAAATCAAAATCCAAAATCTCTTCTTTTA
The DNA here is from genome assembly GCA_034695025.1 of Chamaedrilus cognettii. Lineage (NCBI taxonomy): Eukaryota > Metazoa > Annelida > Clitellata > Enchytraeida > Enchytraeidae > Chamaedrilus > Chamaedrilus cognettii. The sequence goes on along the minus strand of JAQIWG010001850.1, from coordinate 1,716 downwards.
GCCCTGAGATTTTTCGTTGATTAACTGCATAGGCTTCTCCCTTAGATAGATTCTCACCTAGAAACTCTTGGCCTATCCTTTTCTTCAAAGGAGTATTACTGCTAGAGTGCTAATTACCTATTTTTGATACCCGTTCAACAATGAAAGTTCATGCTGTGGCTTGCGTGATGCTAAGGTTATTGTCCAAAAAACGCTAGGCTACAATGCGGCCCATTTGGCGTTTTCCGAACAAGCCACCAGCGTTTTAGAACAGGGACCTGTTTCTCAGGGTGTCCGTAACTTTAAGCCTAAACTTAATCCAAAAAAAGATTTGAAAAAAATTAAATCCAACCGCCGACCACCATGACGTCATCGTTTGGTTTATTTCGAGTGGCGCTGTGGCGGTACGGAGTTTAAAATAACTAAGACTAAAATTTGCTTAAGATTTTCTTAAGAACTTCTAAAGACTAAAATTTGCATAAAAAGTTTTGAGCTGCAGGCCCTAGGTCTATTGTGAAATTTAGTATTCTATCAGTTCAAATTTTTGTCTGCTGCATGATGGAGTCATTGAGATTTTTCAACAATTTGCTTTTCTCTTTGGTATCAAATCTAAAGTTAGCTAAACTGTCATTTACATCACTACTACTATTACATTCAGTTGCTTGCCTTGTTCAGATGTTATTGTTTTCCTTGATCAGTGTAATTGCATTGGTTTGCGCCACAGAAATAGAGGCCTAGAACGCGCATGCATAGACTTCGCAATGCTGTAGAAAGAAGGACCTTTTAAGTAAAAACCGAAGTTGATTTGAATTATGGGTAATCACTTTGAATTATTGCGATTGGATGTGTGTAGGTCATGACCCTGTCAATCAAGTTGTGGACGGTTGTAATTGGTTTGCCCCGCGGGGAAAAGCCCCGCCCTCCTTATCTCCATAAGTACCTCAATATACAGTATGTAGTGACTCCCCTTGGTGTGAGCAGGCTGCGTTTGACGCGAGTATGGTCGACATGGAGGAGTATGAGCACGACATGCACTGTGTCGCCGGTAAGACTCTGTTTTATTTACGTTAGCGATAACGATTATGTGATGATGAGTAGAGTGACGTGAGGAAAGAGAGAGAAGTGGCGTGCAAAGTGGCTTTAATTTTTCTACTCTGCATAAGCAGGCGGGGAACACATCCAAGAAGCGCTCACATCGAACAGAGCATCCGCGCGCTTGTAGACGAAAGATGGATTTCGAATGATGGATTTCATAAAAAATGTCATGATTATGTCATGAAGGGTTAGGATTTTTAAAAATTGAGTATATCTGTACTTAATATTAGAGTTATATTACAAAATAATATCATATTATATTGTATTGTAAGTAGGCCCAGATGAAAGTTAAAAATTTCAATGATTTGCACTGAAAGCAGATACAGAAATAGTTTAAGCTCATATTTCTTGCATTGCGTAACTTTTCTTTGTTTACGGCGTGTTTGTTTACGGCGCGTTTGTGTTGTGTGAAGGGGCCTTGAAGATGTACCTGCGAGAGCTGCCAGAACCCATCATGACTTACGACCTGTACAAGGAATGGATGCGAATTGTTAAACTGTATGTCCACATATTTTTTATCATTTCTCTCTGGTTTCAAAACACGCGTGTGGATCACTGGTTAGAGATAGTTTTGTGCATAATACTGCATAGTTTTGTGCATAATACTGCATAGTTTTGTGCATAATACTGCATAGTTTTGTG